>CAUYRT010001300.1:0-34502 GCA_963574885.1 Lepilemur ruficaudatus
TCTGATAACAAGAATCTACCTAGAACTCAAAAGAATTAACAAGAAAAAATCAAAAAACCCCATTTATAAATGGGCAAAGGAGATGAACAGAAACTTCTCCAAAGAAGACAGAATAATGGCCAAAAAACATATAAAAAAATGTTCAACATCTCTAATCATTAGAGAAATGCAAATCAAAACCACAATGAGATATCACCTAATCCCAGTGAGACTGGCCTCTATCAAAAAATCCCAAAACAACAAATGCTGGCGAGGATGTGGAGAGACAGGAACACTCTTACACTGCTGGTGGGGCTGCAAATTAGTGCAACCTCTATGGGAAAGAATTTGGAGATTCCTCAAAGAGCTAAAAATAGAATTACCATTCGATCCAGCAATAGCTTTATTAGGCATCTACACAAAAGAGCACAAGACATTCTATGATAAAGACATTTGTACCCGAATGTTTATGCAGCACAATTCACTATTGCTAGGTCGTGGAAACAACCCAAGTACCCGTCAATTCATGAGTGGATCGTTAAAATCTGGCATATGTTTACAGTGGAATATTACTCAATTTTAAGAAATGACAGTGAGCTAGCACCGCTAAACTTTAATATTTATGAAATTTATCTCAATTTTCTATAAATATGTGAATGAAATTTATTTATACTCCATTGAAATAACTAAAACATATTTTATTTAAAGTTAATACTTTTACAGTGAAAACTATGAAAATAACTGTGACTATCTTTAAGTAAAATACTAACACACGCATATATTCATTTACCCACATATACAAATACTCTCAGTTGTAAGTTGTATGAAACATTTGAGTTCCCATTTTAGAAATATTACCTACCTAGGGCAGGTTACTTAACCTCTTTGAGAGATAAAATAGGGAAAAAACTAAACAAATTGTTTGAAAATAAAAAGATTCAACCAAATATTGACTTTAGGGATTTTCGGGGGGTAAAGGAACAGAGGGGTGGAAAGTGAAGAAAAAAACTAATAATTGTTTAAAATAGCTCTGCACTAAGTGCTAAATTTTTATAATGCTCCAACAAACAGGTACATCTGTGCCTCATTTTACTGCTTGAAACCTGAGAGGCAGTGATTTACAGAAATTAACAAAGTTTGATAAGAAAGCTAAAAAATGGCCAAAAGAATGCAAACCCATGTCATCCTGACTCCAAACTCTTTGCCTCTCCAATATTTTACTCTTCCCTTACAATAATACCTCCAGCTTGAGGGTTTACAATTCTATATATTTCCAAGAATAAATGCTCTAACAAAATGCACTTTCCCATTATGATGAACCTTTGGCACTATGCATATGCATTATTTACATCGTTATGTGGTTAATGTTCATTTAAAAATACAAAAAACTACCTCTATAAGCACATAACTACCAAAAGTCTAATAAGCAAGTTCCAGAAGCAATTTTGATGACTAACATCAAATGCAATTATGTTCTCTTCTAGAAAGAAAATTCCCTATTTCTAAAAAATAGTTTCTTTCATGGTTCCATGATGTTCATTGTCAGGTAATTCCTGCTTATTACACATCTAAACTCCCTCTGCTATTATACACATAAATATCCTGTTAATCAAAAAATAAGAACTTAAATATAAAAAGGTCTTATAAGATGGATTATATCAATATAACCATTATCTATAGTAAACATACTAATAACCTCCCCCCAAAAGATTGGGTGTTAGCAGATACATGTTCTAATAATACCTGATTGTTTATTATTAACTATAAAATCACAACAACCTATATTACTTTTTCCGAATCATTTTAATTCTTTGTCTTTCAGTCTATCTACTTTCCAAACAAAGAATAATGTCAACCTTACTTACATCATAAGGTTATTAAAGAGTAAATGAAGTAAAAGGTTGCCAAAGTGTTTTTAAAAAAGTTAATGCTATATAAATATAGAATCATTTTATTTGTGCATCTGAAAAATGATAAAGTTAGTAAAAAACAAAAAAAAATTTCAGAAATTAAAAATATATTAATAAAATACTTGGGAAATATTGAACTGTTTCATTAAAGAACATTGACAAAACTCTCTCAGGGAAATTATGGAGTCTGTATCTTGATAAAGTTTTAGAAATTGGTAGAGAAATTCAGGCAGGAAGTGAGGATCCTGGGGCCTGTCCTACTCTCACAGTAAACCCCTTGATGAAGAATTCCAAAGGAGCCAGGGCATTGTGGTTTCCCTCTCTTCTGAGGTAAAGGTTAGGGAAAGAAATGATGTAAACTATTAGGATGCTTTGAAATATAACCTACCTAGCTTAAAATTTCTTTTAAGCTTCTTTTTATAGATTGGACACCCATGACAAACTGCTTAATTGATATTATAGCTCAATGGTGAAACTGAAAAACCAATTTTATGTGAATATTATATACTGAGAATCTTTATATGTTGACATTGTAAATATCAAGGAAAACTATCATGAGATTTAAAAATGTGCAACATTAAAAAGAAAGTATACTTCAATAAAGAAAAAAAAGAAAAAAATGCTTTCTAAACAGCTGAATTACTAGGTCTCAAAAAGTTTATAAGAAAAATCAATAAAACATAATTACTAGGGTGTTATTCTTGTTATTTTCTCAATAATTCTAGATTCTCCAAAAACCTCAGTATCAATTGTATTTTTAAAAAATAATACTAAAAAGACCAGCATAATAAAAGGTCAGCATAATGGTAACAAAATACTCCAATTACTTTTCCTATTTAATGATTTCCTTTCAATATTTCAAAACCAAATTCATATTCCACATAAATTTATGCTAATTTTTAAAAAAGAAAGACCAAGTTTGGTAGGAAGAGAAAGACAGCAAGGAGTGAATGGGCAGCTCAGTACCATAGATATTGGTAAATATTTCTATTGCTATACTTGACACATCTCTGTATTCCACTGAAAACTTTTTTTTAACCTTTGGGCAAAGATATTTACCAAAAACTAAAGAATAAAATAAACATTAGAAAAAAAAATAAGCACAATGAGCAAAAGAGAATTTTTACCAAAAGGACTCTTACCTATTTCTTCCAGATCTTCTGCAAGACTTTCGAGTCAATCTTGAAATGGAGTCCTAGGAAAATTCAATCCCAGCATCACATTAGAGTAGCCCTATTAATAGAGACAAATAATTGTCACTGCTTGGAAAATTAACTTTGAATTTATGTCACAATTAGTCCAATGACTTCATAGAACATAAAACATATTCAACCTTAAAAAGGAGAAGTGTTAATGCATTCATTACTTGTCAATCTTCAAATATGTATGAAATGCTTTTTGTACATTTTAATTTAGAGAACTTTAAATGCATTGCTTGGTACAAAGCAAGGACCATGCAGACAGCATAAGTTGCATTTTCAAGAGATGCAGATTCTGTTTCCCATTCTCACATTGATTTTGCAGGTTTAAACTTTTTGGTGATTAAATTTTATAATTTGTAGAATAAAATTATTTGTATCTCAAGGTTCCCAACCGAAAACATGACTGATTTCAATTGCCTCTTCAACACATACTTAATGAGCTTTGGAGGCCTTTTCGTAATTAACTAATTGGTAGTAAGCATTTATGCCTTATAATCACAATGTAAGAGTTATCACTTTAATGATTATTTGAATTTGTATTTCCCAGACCAATTTCCTATTTAGCCACTCTCTTTTTCTAGCATCTTCCTTCTTTAGTCTGAAAGATTTAGCTTATCCTTTCTTCGGCTAAAATGTGTTAAATGTATTAAAAGGTCCAGTAAAATTATAGGACTTAGTAGTGAATAGATAGTAAACAGGTTTTGACTCACACACCAACTCTGAGTGATCAGTAATGACTACAGAGAAAGCTGTATGGAGACTAAACCTGGCAATATCTGCCATAGGCATTGAAAGGGATGAGCGGCATCACATGTCACCTTTGTGGAGGATTTAGGCATTTCACAAATTTTATTTAAATAATTTCCAAATGCCTTTGACCTAAAGAACCCTCTTTTCCAATGAAAACTTAGTGAAGGTCCTATTAAAAATAAAGTACTCCACTACTCAATGACAAAAAACAATGGTGATCTAGCACCTCTAATATTATCCTGGATAGAGCTTGAGCCCATCCTCTGAAGTGAGGTATCACAAGAATGGAAGAATAAGCACCGCATGTACTCGCCATCAAATTGGCACTAACTGATCAACACTAAGGTGCTCACATGGTAGTAATATTCACTGGGGGCTGGAGGGGTGGGGATGGGTAAACTCACAACTAATGAATGTGGTGAGCATTGTATGGGGGAAAGACATGCTTCTAATCCTGGCTTGGGTGAGGCTAAGTCATCACATGTAACCAAAATGTTTGTGCTCCCATAATATCCTGAAATAAAAAAAACAAATAAATAAAGTATTCCAGTTAAATCACAGTTC
Organism: Lepilemur ruficaudatus; assembly: GCA_963574885.1. Classification (NCBI taxonomy): domain Eukaryota; kingdom Metazoa; phylum Chordata; class Mammalia; order Primates; family Lepilemuridae; genus Lepilemur; species Lepilemur ruficaudatus. The sequence continues at coordinate 4,406 of CAUYRT010001300.1, forward strand.
CAAATAGTCAGTGCCAACATCACTCCTTTCCCCATAAACCTTTGGTATTTCACAAAGCCTGAGGTATTCTGCAGAGCATAAATTGAAACCATCGGTTAGTTAATAAAAAGTATTAATGTAACTCAAAAAGTCATAACTATTAAAATAATTCAAACTCCTGTTCTTCATATTTTGTCATTCTTTCTCTATTGCTTCTGCTGTCCACGTTTCTCTTGACAAAATTGTGCAAATAAGCAGGTCCCACTCTTGACTTTCCTTGTGTCTATCTTTCTTTTATAATTATTTTCTGCCTGCCATATGCCATCAAAAGAAGATTTCTTATTAAAATGTAGAAGTCTAAATTATTTCCTAATTTTGTATTTGCTTATTTTCCCTTTCCCATATTCATAGGGGATTTTTTTCAATTTTTCCTAAATCAGTCTATAAATTTCTACATTTTTAAGAAAATCCACAAATCCATTTCAAAAGCATATACTATAAAAGCTCTATTAATAGCAACATAAAATTCCAAATTCAGGGCAAAGAGAGAAAATCGACTTGACAAAATATTATGATACAATACAAAGCCAGGTATCGTTGCAGGCATATAGAGTTCAGAAATAAGCCCACATATATATGAGAGCTTTATATATGACAATGGTTAACACCACAAAGTCACGGAAAATGTTGGTGTTAGCTTTTGTATGGGGGAAAAATGGTTTCAGAATATGGAAAAAAGTAAAGTTGACTGCCTCTCACAACATATGGAAATTTGGATTCCAGAGAGATTAAAAAGTTAAATGTGAACTTTACCTTCTCAAAGCCAATAGAAGAAAAATTAGGCAACTATTTTTGAGACCTGGAAGTTAAAAACTGTTTCTGAAACAAAACCTAAAAGCATAAATCCTAAGGCATAAAATAGATAAATTTAGCTAAATAAAAATGAAAAATTTTTAGTGAAGGATACCATAGATAAATTTCTAAGGCAATCTAAGACTTAAAACCAATGAGGAATTAATATTAGAATATATACTCAGAGGAAATTAACAGAAAATTGAGTTAACAACAACAAAAAAAACCCTAAAAAGGCAGTTTCCAGAAGGAGAAGCCAGTATAGTTTCAAATTCACAAAATCGTTAGTACTCAGGAAGATGCAAATTAAAAAACCACATATCACTTTATGCCATCAGAAGACCATGAATTTGAATGCTGGATTCTGCCTGGTTTGGCAAGAATACGAAAAGATGGGATCTCTTTTGTTTATTGCTAATGAAAGCATACATAATACAGCCATTCTTTAAAGCAACTGGAAGACATAATATGCCTATGTTCTTTACGTACCCAAAGCACTTGTGCACACCTCTACTGTCATATATATGTGCTTAAATTTTATTTCACTTTTTTGTTTACTTTTTTCTCTCCCACAAGTTTCTCCATTTTCATTACTCAAAACTAATATTACATTGATAAGTCAAAAAATAGCAATATGCATTATCATTTAGAAATATAGACATAAATACCTGAAACTTATTGGTACTGTATAACTGGATGGGGTAGTGGGAAGGTACAAAGGAAAGGTATATAAACAAAAAAGTAAGATAAAATTTAAGCTATTATGTTCTTTTTTAGATTCCACATATAAGTAAGATCATAGAGTATTTGTCTTTCTGTGCCTAGCTTATTTCACATAGTATAATATCCTTCAGTTTCATCCATTTTATTTTGAATTACAGCAGTTTCTTCTTTTTTAAGGTGGTATAGCATTCCATTGTGTGCAAGAGCCTCCTGATGGAACTGTGTATACTTGCATTACCATATTTACACAAAATAGGTACAAAATACTTTAAAACCAAATTTGAAATTGCATAAAAGGTCTTTTTTCCCTTCAATTATTGCAGTTAATGAACATCTGTTATGTACCAAGTTTACTGTCCGCTGGAGATGCAGAGATGAAAGGCACTCTGCCTGTAGGCCACGCTAAGCATGTAGTAAGTATGCTTTGGAGTGAATAATATTTCTCCAAGGACAAGGAAAGATTATAAGTTAAAATATGATAGATACCACGTAAGCATAAGTGAGCAAAGAGAGATACCGACTATAACAACAATTTGTCACGTGAATATAATAATTATTTATGAGGCAGGTGGTGAAAGTGTCACACCTGTCTAAATCACAACTAAATCCCCTTCTGAATTTCTCATGAAGTAACAAAAAGAATAATTCTTCTGTTCTAATAGCTGAAGACATCTGAGTGCATTTAAATTTTTCTCAACTTTTTACAAAACAGTACTGACAATAATTTTGGTGACATTTAAAATTAGAAAAAGGCTCATCGGGCTCATCATGTGGATGTACTACATTTTTCACTGGACAAAGTATAAGTTTTACAAAAACTTTCATGCTAATTAGAACTGTTTGTTAATATAATTATTCCAATTATTTGAATTAGAACTATTAAGGTCATATAAATTATAAACATGTAAATATATGCTGCCATGATGAGCAAACTGAATAATAAATGTCCCAAATAACATAAATACTGTTTAGTATTTCCAACAGGTTGTGGAAGAGAGAAAAATCACACAGTGCTCTTGACACAATTCTTAACAGAGTAAAATATGTGAAATTGGAAGGGGGAAATCATTTCAGGCAATAAAATTTAAAGTACAAATTCTGACCCAAAGGCAAAAAATAATTAAAAAAAACACCTTTTAAAACCATAAGTAATAGATTAAAAACAAGTTCCTAGGTTCACACACAGGCTAGAGTTGAATCTAATTCATTCTACAGAGGCAAGTGCTCAGTGGGGGCTCCAAAAATACACCACTATGTGAATAAAAGAGAATTCCTTGAAAAACCACTTTAGTTTTTATTGCTGTTTTTGACTGAGAGTATGATAAGGAAGACAGCAAAGACAAATTCCAGAATTCTACTACTAGAATTAGTAAAGCAGGTTTAAATAGACTCAGATCATATGGAATGACACACATAGATTTGATTTTCTTTCAAGTTCTTCATTGTATTATAGTATTAATAAGATGCCTAAGCCTTTTTTAAAAAGCATTAGATTTAAAAGTGCTTTATATATTTATTTTCCTATCTCTGAACTTCCCTCCTTTCCTTCTTACTTGGATAAGAAAACAGGTAAGCTCACCTTCCCTTTGATGCTGATCAGTACTTTTATTTGTTTTTACTAATATACCAAGTTTAATAGATCAGCTTTTATGATCCTCAGAACAAATCACTGGATTTATATTTTCCCATTTTCCTCTTATTTTCATTGACAAGAAGTCTCATTTTCAACAAAATAACAGAGTGCTCAAATCTGCCAACACGGCTTAGAGCAGCAAGTGCACAGCATCAACATGGATGAAAATGACTATGCAGACACTTTGCTGATGCTGGAGATGCTTTGTCCATCTCTTTCCAAACCAGAACACATGTGACACAGGTAGTCCAGAGAAACAAAACTCCAACTTTAGAGAAAATATTTCAAACCATGCAAGAAAAAAACAGCACATTGGAAGATGCAGGATTTCCTAATCATTTGAGGGACCGAGCCACAGTCACATGAGGAGTTTGACAACTCTGGATGACTTGGGATTTGCATGTTTTCTCTGCCACTTGTTGGACAATCCTATCCTCAGGTCCCTTCTTTGGGAAGTCGACAGTCCTAATCTGATACCTGTTCTCCAGGTTTCTATCACAATATAATGTATTTACCAATAAGGAGCATCCTCTACCTACTGATGTTTTGTGATAAAAACTTTTCAAGAGTAATACCAGCATATTATCATCCAGGATATAAGTATTTGTTTCATAAATAGACTTCCTGCCTATGTACATCTTTTTGTTCATTTCTTCCATTTTCTTGAATTGAATATTTAGCTGAAATTCCACCAACACTGAGCTACCTCTATCATCTAACCTAATCTACCCATATAACCCAGAATTAAAAATTTTTTTATCCATAAAATATAAGCTCCTGAACAGAATGCAACTTGAATTGAGCAGCATGCAGAGTAAAGATTAAAAGGAATTACTTTCATTGGAATGCACTGGGTCAGGCATTGGATTTTCTCCTGAGGTCAATTTAACTTCAGGAAAGTAAACAAAGACAGAACATAGGCTCAAAGGAGCTGAGGTTAGGAGAGAGAGTATGCCCGTTTTACAGTACTGAACCTTCTCTTCCAGGTTTGCTTACTTCACTGATCTATATTCTTCTTTTAGAGATGCTAATCCATACATTTATTAAAGAAACACAGCCATGTGATTTATGAATTGAAATGCTTTGATAGATTGTTTCAATTTTCTTGCATAGTCTCATCTCTAACTCAATAGAAGGATGTAATATGGATTGTTCAAACTTCAAGCTAGCATTTTTAATAAAAATATTTCCCTCTCATTTTTATTCTTCTTTCATTAAAACAAGTGGTCATCCCTTATTAGATAACTATCCTTTATGTTTATTTATCTCATTATTATTGAGAATAATTCTTACATTATCATTTAATTCTAGTGGTTTATTTTATTCTATATCCTGGTTGAATTCTCATATAAATCTAGGATGAGATTTACACAAAGACCTAATGCCTTAAAATCATTATTAAATAGTCTGTTTCAAACATAAAGGTATCTATTGTGCTGATTGATTACTCTTTCTGTTTATTTTTTTAACCAAATAATGGTGGATACCTTAGCAACATACAGTATGAAATAAGGCAAATTATCAAGATCAACAAATGAGATTTAAGAACTAAAAATCACAACAGCATCATTAGTGTTAGAATAAAAAAGAGATTGTGATTATATCACTATATTGTCAGAAATTTTAAAAAGTAATTATCTTTTCAAATATTCAAAAGAAATACAACTTGAAAATTGACAAGAGAGCACAAACTTGACGGGTTCTTACACTTTTATATATATTTTTTTACTTAGATGAAAATTTACAGAAAATTGGCTTGCAAGTAACATTAGGTGTTTGTTTCTTTAATGGTCTTTAGCTACTAAACTATGTATATAGTCCAACATTTATTAAGGATGTAGTGTGTGCAAGCACTGTGCTACTAACTCCCCAGATACCAAACCAAAGACTGACAAGATGCTATCTAGGTACTCACAATAGTTAAAGGCATATCCTTGAAATTTTGGTAGAAAATTCAAAACCTCATTCATACACTGTTTTCTAAATTATCTTTAAGCTCTCTCATTGTGTTATCATGTCAAACATTTTAGAAAACCATCTTTCGGGAACCAATTTAAAGACCCACAGAAACATTTTAAAAATTGCAAACATATTCATTTAGTTACTGAACATGTTTCTCAATGATTCAACCCTGGTAAACTCATTACCCCATATCAGTCCTTTTAACAAAGAACTTTCCTGTTGAAGTTAATTATTTGTCAGCGGGTTCCAAATTGCAAGCACTTATGTATCTAGTTTGGAGCTTCTAGGGTAAAGGAGAAAACTAGTTAAACTCTTTAGGCTTTCTTAATGTGGCTGTATCCACCATTTCAGAAATTAATTTAGTATCTCCACTGTTTATTTTTAGTTTCAACATTTCCATAGTATTATCAGATTAATAACAATTTGTTGAGATAGCTAGGTACAGTGTGTTTCCAAAAATATAAGCAGACTTTTGCTTTCCAGTTCCACATGTAAGGAACTTGGGAGTTGCCACTCTGTTCTAACAAGTGAAAAGTTGATCAGGCTGAAAGAATGGACAGTTCTTCTAGGATCCATATGAGATGTCAGGACACAGGGCAAACCACTGTCCCCAAGATCAAAGAGATAGACAAGGAAAATCAGGAAGTTATAGCCTATGGGGGCAGGGATTCATGAGCGGAAACCACTATGGGAATCATTACTGGGGCAAGAGAAAATCTGAACTATACTTGATGAATTGGTAGGGTTTCAGTGAGAACAATTCAGAGAGAATAACTGCAGGAGGACCTAGTCATACCCAGCCCTTACTATTATGAGTTTTGCCTCCAAAAGCACAAACAGGTTCACACTATGAATATCAGAGAAAAAACCACTTCATGCTTCCAGCCAGGGGAAGGGAAAATGAACCATTTTAAAATACTCCAGAGCACACTGTTCTTAGCAAGTCTTGCCCTCAGGAAAAACTGGTTAACTGAGTCTAGCTGGTTGGGGTATTATCAAAACCTAATTGATCTAGGGGAAGGGAAATACCCAACTCCAGTCAGCTCTAGCTTTCAACATGGGAAAATGGAAATGCTCAACTCCAGTCCACTCTAGCCATCCTTTCTTACCTAAGGGGAGAGAAAAAAACATGAAAAACACTTGCGAAGTTCACAGCCCAAAGTCATAGGCCCACTAAAAGACTGAGATCTAATCATAGAACTATAGGATGCTTTCTGTCTCCCCAAACCTCATCACCACATTACTAACGGCCTATTGACAGCAGTTTATTGATATTTCATTTTATTTTTATTTTATTTTTCTGAGATAGGGTCTCACTCTGTTGCCTGGGCTAAAGTGCAGTGGCATCATCATAGCTCATTGGAACCTCAAACTCCTGGGCTGAAGCAGTCCTTCTGCCTCAGCCTCTCAAGTATCTGGGACTATAGACGTATACCACCATGCATAGATAAAAAATACGTAAGTGATTATAGCAAGTTTTCAGGGTACTAGTTTAATATATAAATTTCAAACACTTTTGTATATACTCACAATGAACATGTTGAATTTGAAATGTTAAAATAACGCCTTTTACAGTAGCATTCCCAAAGATGGAATACCTAGGTATAATTATAATCATTACGTACAAGATCTATGTGAGAAAAACTACAAAACACTAATGAATGAAATCAAAGAACTAAATGAATGGATCAGATATTCCATGTCTATGGATAGGCAGACTCAATATTGTCAAGACGTCAGTTCTTTCCAACTTGACCTATAAATTCAATGCAATCTTAATCACAATTCTGACAAGTTATTTTGTGGATATCGACAAAATGATTCTAAAGGTTACACTGTGAGGCAAAGACCTAGAATAAACAATAAAATGTGAAGGAGAAGAACAAATGTGGAGCACTGATACTACTGGACAGCAAGAATTACTATAAAGCCACGGTAATCAAGACAGTGTGGTACTGGTAAAAGAACAGACAAATCTTTGGAATAGAATAAAGAGCCCAGAAATATACACATATAATTATAGTCAATTGATCTTTGACAAATGAGCAAAATCAATACAGTGGATCAGAGACAGTTTTTTTTTCAATAAATGGTGCCAGAACTCGAAATCATGTGCCAAAAAAAAAAAAAAAAAGAATGTAGACACAGACCTTTCATCCTTCACAAGAATCAACTCAAAATGGATCAGAAACCTATATGTAAAATGCAAAACTATGAGACTCCTAGAAGATAACATAGGAGAAATCCTAGATGACTTTAGATATGGTGATGACTATTCAGATACAATGACAAAGGCACAATCTATGAAAGAAATAATTGATAAGTAGAGCTCTTTAAAATTGAAAACTTCTGCCCAAAAAAACACCGTCAAGACAAAATAATGAGCAGACAAGCCACAGACAGGGAGAAAGTATTTGCAAAAGACACATCTGATAAAGTACTATTCTCCAAAATATGCAAAGAACTCTTAAAATTCAACAAAAATAAAAAACAAAACAAACAACTCAATTTAAAAATGGGAAAAAGACCTTAATAGGTACCTCAACAAAGAAGATATATGCATGGCAAATAAGTATATGAATAAATGCTCTACATCTTATTTCATCAGGGAAATGCAAATTCAAACAATGAGATAACACTACACACCTATTAGAATGGCCAAAATCCAAAATACTGACAGTAGCAAATGCTGGCAAGCATGTGAACCAACCAGAATGCTCATTCATTGTTGGTGAGAACATAAAATGGTATGGCTACTTTGGAAGACAGTGTGACAATTTCTTACAAAATTAAACATATTCTAACCATATGATCCAGCAATCACGTTCCTTGGTATTTACCCAATTTAATTGAAAACTTACGTTCAAACAGAAACCTGAATACAGATGATTATAGTATCTTTATTCATAACTTCCAAAACTTGGAAGCTACCACGATGTCCTTCAGTAGGTAAATGTATAAACTGTGATACATACAGACAAAGGAACATTATTTAGCGTTAAAAAAAATGAGTTATCAAGCCAAGAAAAAACATGAAGGAAACTTAAATGCATATTACTAAGTGAAAGAAGGCTAACTTCCTTACATTCTGACTGACCGAATTTTTTTTTTTTGTTTCCTTTTTTGTTTCTAAAACTCGAACATAGAGGCTTCATTATTCTTAGGCCATGAACGCCTGGTTGAATGTTATTAGGTCACTGGAACAATGAAGCAAGAGAGTCAAAAAAAGTACCTCGAACAGAATAAGTGCTTTAAATATTTGTCTGAAAAATAAATGAATGAAAAATCATTACTTTGAAAACATACAGCTCTAGACATAAAATGATGTAATCTTTGATGACAATTTTAAATTTATCCCTTAGACTAGTGCGTGGGGAGGGACATATTACTGAAATGCGTGTTCTATTGGTAATTATTAGCAATAGAAAGACCAAAAGGATTTAAAAAATTCATGAAAATGAATTGTGCTAACTCACTTAAACTCACATGAGTAGGGTGATAATTTAATGGCACTAAAGTAAATTTTTAAATAAGCACACAACAAGATCATGTTATTTGTATATCAAATAAAAACGATTTAATTCAGAAATAGCATGTACTAATAAACAAGGAAAAATCTTTAGCTATCATTTTCACTTTTTCATTTAATATCTTTCATTTTTATTACAAATGCAAAATACTTTCCTTTATACAGATATTTTAATTACAAATAATTCTTTTTCTTTCTATCCTTATTCAAAATATTAACAATATGACTACACTTTAAACAATTTACATTTATTTAAACTATACACTGTCCTCCTGCCATATCCTGGTGTGAACCCTAAGCTGTAAGCCACATAAAACTCTTTGTCAGTCACCTCTCGGCAACTTGTACACAAAGTATGTGCCTTATTTGTTTATTTACCTAAAACACTCAGTTACAAATGACATGATTTCTTGAAGCAAAACAAAGGAAATGTCTTTACAGAATGTTTGGCTAGTAAAATCAAACTTTTGTGACTATTATTTAAAGTACAATAAACACTACTGTACTAGTATAGTCTTTATACGATGCTTAATTAATCTGATTTCTACAAAAAAAAGAGACATTTTTTCTTCTTGTTAATTGTAGTTCCTTTAAAATATAGATTCAAGAAAATATATGCACAAAAAAGGAAAACTTTATTTTCTCACTTTTTCATGCCTCCTATAATTTAGTGCTAATAATCCATAAAAAAAGAAAATCCAGAATCAAATACTAGAAAATCCATACACAAATGTGCACATATAGGCACTGAGTAGTCCTAAATGAAGTGTTCCTGATTCATTCTTTAAAAGTTTTAATAATGCCACAGAGTCACAGTATCAAAAATGAGTGACTTACTGACACAGAGGTTATGTTTATGTCTTCTATGGATGCTTTGGGAGCCTGAAATTGATTTTCTTCATTTAGACTGTGAGGAGTACAGACGTTACCAATCATCAGAGTGAATAGTGGTACTAACAGAACATACTAAAGAAACAGCAGGTTTAAGAACATCAGAAGCAACCACTCTAGGATTACAGCCCCGAGAAAAAGGATCTGGCCGTTCTAACATGCCATGCTATTTCTTAAGACACTACATTTTGACAGATGTTGTATCTTTGTTGAAGTAGAAAGTTAGCACAGAACTTGCACAAATACTTGAATGGTAGTTTTCAAAATGTAGCATTTTTTGTACTCAATCTGAATTTTTAGTCTGAATTCTTATTTTCCTAAGTTCTAGTCAAATAAACAAATATGTTCTAATATTACCCTATATGTAAGTAGATTCTATCTTGCACAAATACCTATAAACACATTATAGCTTTAATTCATGTCCCACCAAGTGTCCCATAAGTATAATGCTTTGATGAATTGATTATATTAATACATTCCACACATAAAAAAGACAATCAAAATTTACATGTTCATGTCCATCAAGGATGAATGGATGAATAAAATGTGGTATATAGGTACAATGAAACACTATTCAGCCTTAAAAAGGAAAGAAATTCTGACACATGCTTGTGTCATGATGCTTGTTCACATAGAGGAATCTTGAAGACATTATACAAAGTAAAATAAGCCAGTCACAAAACGACAAATATTGTACGATTTACTCATGAAACACGTAAATAGAGTACGTCAAATTCACCAGGACAGAATGTAGAATGGTGGTTGTCAGGGGCTCAGGAGAGGAAGAAGTGGGGAGTTACTGTTTAGTGGGTACAGAGCTTCAGTTTTGGAGGATGAAAAAATTTCTGGAGATGGATGGTGGTGATGGTTGTACAATATAAATATACTTAATGTCACTGAACCATACACTTAAAAATAGTTAAGATGGTAACTTTTATGTCATATATATTTTACTATAGTTAAAATAGGTAAATAAATACATTTACATATTCATACAGGAGTAAATTCCTAAAATTAAGATATTTTGATATTTATAATTTAATGGAGAACAGTAACTGAAAGCAATGGAAGATGTTCATTGAATTTTGCAAGATCTGCAAAAAGTTGTTCATAAGCTTTTTGTAGGAAAAGTAACGAGGAAGAGAGTTTTAGTAAAGCCTGCTTTCCTTATGATCTAGAAAACTGGCATTTTTAAGGGTTGAGAGGATAACTTTTTGAGTCGTAGCAAATCTACTGGGCATATGCTCTAGAAAGCTCTCGGCAACAAGAAGATTTGAGGCATGCAAAATTTTTATTTCTAAAGCATTTCTGATATTCCATTTCCTTAGGAAGATTTGCTAATTTGTTTTTTTCCTTCCTTCCAATGAACCATATTCAAACATTTAACATCATGTTATGATTGTGATACTAATTTGTTTACATTTTTATCACCTAGTATGAGAACTTAGCTCCTCTAGGGTCTTTCAAACATCTAGCTCACAGTTGTGCAGTGGCACTAAATACATTTTTATTGAAAAAACTAGTAGCTGAACAATTGAATAATTTTATACATTAAACAAATATTTATTGAGTGCCTAAAACATGTTAAGTTTGGCAGAAATACAAAAATTAAAAATTATATGGTCCCTGATTCAAGGAATTAAGTAAATCTAGTAATCCCTCAAATAGGTTAATACAGCAAATATGATTTTTTGAGAGATACAAATAAAATACTACAGGTAGTGTTCATAAACAAGAATAATTACACTATTGTGCATGAAGAGGAAGATCAAGAAAGGCTTAATGAAGGAGTTAGCATCTGATCCAAACATTAAACTGTGAATGATGTTTAAATAAGGGTAGGTAGGAAAATATGAGAGTATTTGTGGAAAACCAACAATGGCATAGTCTCATTAGATAACAAAAGAAGTTTTCAAACGTTTTACTCTCGGGTCACCTTTATACTTTTAAAAATTATTAAGAACCTTCCTTCTCCACTCCCCCCCCCAAAAGCTTCTATTTAATATTTATGTGGATGCGCAAAGTAAGTATCTGTACTTACTTTATTGCCTGAAAATTTTAAATCACAAGAACAGACAAGTATACATTCCATTAGCCATCAGAGCAATGGCATCATCAAACATCATTTAGACTCTGGAAAACTTTGTTATATATTCAAGAGAGAGTAAGAGTGAAAAGGAAAATAAAATCTTAATATAAGTATAAAAATAGGTTTGACCCCACAGCCACATTGAAAGGGTCTTAGGGACCCCTTAGATTCCCTAGGCACACTTTAAGAACTGCTGGGTTACAGAGTGGGGAGGTGAGATTAAGGAGGCTAAACAGACAGAGATAGAACATGTCTAGTCAATTGAAGGCCAAGCTATATATTTAAAAATAGACAGATAGATATTCAAGGTTTTTGTACAAAGCAGTCATATAATTGTGAGCTGACTCTAGAGGATTCATTTACCAGGACAGAAATAGGTGGGGATGCATGGGAATGCAGACTAGAGACCAGTTAGAAGCCTATAAAAGAGTTTACCAGCAGCAAGTAATAAGTACACAGGGACAGCGCTAAAGAAAGAAGAAAGCAGAGACATCTTACAGGAGCCATGAAAGTTACAAAGATTCAGGAGATATGCAGGATGGTATAGGAGGTTAAAGGAATAACAAGGTTCAAGGTGGGACTGAGGAATTATGCTAGATTTTTTAAAGTTAAGGAAAGTGATGATTAAGAAAAGGAAAGTCATGAAGTAACTAGTGATCTATACTAAAGGATTATACATGATTGACCAGATTGCAAGATATAGAGGGAAAAATGAAAGGTGAGGCAGTTCTGGCACAGGCATAGATTACTCATTGGAGACTGTGATAATGAAAGACAGGAGAGTGAGCAGCAGCTTAGATTGGAAATTGAAGGAAAGAAATGGGTGATGAGGAGAAGATTGAGGAAAGAAGAAATGACAATGGAGCAAGGTTACAGAGAATCTGGGAGGAAATTAGATTTAAAATATAGATAAAAAGATTGGCTTGTTAAAAGAAAATAACCACTCTTTTCCTGTGAGACAGAGCTAAAAGACGGAAGGTTCGCTAAGTGTACCGGGTTGATATGAGGAAAATGAGCAGGATGCACAGAACAGAGGCATTATGGAAATTGGCAGGAAGGAGATACCATAAAAATAGAACTAAGGTAAAAAGAAAAGTGGGAATTAAAGGAGAAAAAAAAGATGAGAAAAAATTCAGTTACTATTAGTGTACATGATCAACAAGAGAGAGGAAACACCAGAGATTAAACCCCCAGGATCCCAACTGGAATGCTAATAAAATAGCTTCTCAGGGGCAATAAAAAATAAATACATAAAAGTTTACAGTAGATCTGCATTGTTTAATATTGGTAGTCTCTAGCCACAGGTGACACTTTAAAACTAAATTTACTGAAATTAAATAAAAGTAATAAAAATCAATTATTTGCCATATTTCAAGTGGTCAATAACCACATATGGCTAATGTCTACCATAATAGTAAGTTCTACTGGATATAGCTGCCTTAGACGCACTTATGATAAGGGTGGAAAAGCATGCATTATATATTAGCTCGTATTTACTGTATACTTACTATATATGACTGCATGTAGTCCACACATGATCTTTTGACATAGTTTCGATTACATTCACATTTTACAGATGACAAAACAGATCAGGAGACTTGCTCTATATCACACTGTAGCCAGAACTTTCTGACTCTAAGGACAGAGTAGCAAGGAAGAACAATTTGTTGAAAGTGATACTATCCTGGTAGTTTAAAGATGACTAGCACTTTCCTATGATAATCAGAATACTATGAAATACGCAAGGAACAAAAGTGGAGAATTTTACATGAATAAAGTAGTTAATGAAAATAAAACATGTATTCAATGTTAAAGTACTGACTTGAAATATTTTAAATTAGAAAGTACAAGAGCTAAAGTTATCATAGCAACTTTAACTCACACGACTTACTTTATTAGTAAGTTCATGTGATGTGGGAAAGTTGCTGTTGCCATGGAAACCACCATAATGCTACCATTTTACACTTACATAACACCTTTCATCTGGTGAGCTCAAAGGGACTTATAAACATTAATTCATTAATAGTTCTTTTTATTGAAAGTGCATCAGAATTTACCTAATAGCATACAAAAACAATTGCAGATCAAACAAAAGGAAACTTCATTGCTCTCTAACAGATTCACATAGCTTATACACCATCCAGTACTATTTAAGAAGAAAGAGAGAGACAGTAATCTTATAAAGAAATTCACCTTCTTGTTTCTTGTACCAAAGTGAAAACCATCTCCTATTGTTTTATTGTCAAAAATATTCAGCTCTGCTTCCACCCACTCTTTAATTTCTTTCTTCAAGTGTTCAGCTAATTGCCTGGGAATATCTTTTAAAATGCTATTACACACACTTACCTGTGCAGCTCTAACCACTAAGATATTCACTGGTATAAATCTAGCTCTGTTTTTAAAAAATGTATGACATCATTTTAAATTGGGAAGACTAAAACTAAAATATGAAGGGTTTGTGTGTGTGTGCATGTGTTTAATTAAAAGCTTGAAAACTGAAAGTTGTAAAATCCTTAGTTATTCATGTGATTTTTGCTCATAAATTATTACAAGTAAAGCAAATATTTGTTTCAATATTTTAAAAACATAAAATATTAGGCTAGAAAAATTAGGTCACTGCAACAGTCCATTAAACATAATATTTTGTTTTTAATAGAGTCATCAAAAGATAATTTATGAGATTAAAACTTAGATAATTTTATAAAGTTGGCTTCAAAAGGAAAGATAACTTGCTTCCAATAACTTACTAGGATCTATCAATCAAGAATGTTGACAAATTGGGCATGGCGATGCATGTCTATAGTCCCAGCTTCTCAGGAGGCTGAGGCAGGAGGATCGCTTGAGCCCAGGAGTTCAAGGCTGCAGTGAGCTATGATCATGTCACTGCACTATAGCCTGGGCAACTTAGCAAGACCCCATCTCTTAAAAAATTAAAAATAAAAAGAATGTTGGCAAATACTGAGAACTTATTCATATTTTTTTAGTCAGTGCACTTTACTATTTTCTGAACTAATATCACCATAGCCATATTCTATTAATATCGGTCACATTAATTCACAAGGCCATCCCGATTCAAGAGAATGAAGAAATAGAATGGGAGAAGCTGCAAAGTCACAGTGTTTTAAAAAATGCATTCAAGGATGAGAGGAATTTGTGGACTTATTTTGTAACCTACAACAGATGAAATATTCCTAAAATTTATCATGTCCAGGCTTCTTCTAAAGGATCATTCAGCAATTTTGACTCAAAATCATTATTAGGAAAGCCCATCATTAACAAGCCCATCATTTTATAATTTTGTATGTGTTTACTTAAAAGTTTGAAAACTGGAAGTTGTAAAATCCTTATTTGTTCATGCGATTTTTGCTTATAAATTATTATAAGTAAAGCAAATATTTGTTTCAATATTCTAAAAAATACAAGGCTTGCTTTTTTCCTCCATGTCTGATTTTCAGCTATATCACTGCTCCTGCTCTAATGGTCGTATCGAATTCCTCCCTATTAATCCTTTTCTCCCAACACATACACACATTTAACCTGCTTCTCCGGTTGAAAGCTTGTTTTATGATTGAGAAACCATATAACATAAAAGTTGTTTGTCACATCTTCTCTAAACAAGAGCTAATGAGGAGTTAGTAGATACCTCTGAGATGCAAACATCTTTCTCTGGTTACTATTATGTTCTGGCTGTATGTATCATTCTAGTCAAAGAACCACTTTACATGAAAAATGATATTATGAAGAATCCTTTTAGAGACTTTTTTTTACCTTAGTAACCAATGTATTTTATAATACTAGGTCACTGAACATAAATGGCACAAAGCGGTATTTTTTAATGGCTTATTTCAGTGTCAGTAACTTTAATATACCTTGTAATAATTATTCTTTTACCACCTAGTTTGCCTGTATTTGTTTGTCAGGCCATGTTTGAGTTTTGGATTCTCTTGCTGTTCATCAGTAACTTTTATACCTCATTTGTATTCTTCCAGTTATTCTATTTCTACTGTTCATCGCTTGAAATGGTCATCAAAATGTAATAAGTTGATCGAAGAGTCTCAGATATTACTTTAGAATAAGCTTATTCCTTTTATGAAAGATGTATCTGTATTTGACTTTGTAAGATAATAAATTCAGGAAAAACTCAACTGGGACCTCTAACACACTCTTCTACAATATATGAATTTTATACTAAATAAGACCATAATATTCTCCTCTACAAGTGGAAGCTACATCCCCATAGGAAATGGAGATACTAAACTATTAATAGTTTACCCAGGTTTTCTCTGCCTACCATGGAACCTTAAACTTCATGACAGTATAAGCACTGTAACACATTATAATTTATGTTCATATAAATGAAACTCTCTGGATGTTCTTCAGCTAGTCTACTACTTAATGTTTCTGATGTTTCTAAGACGCAAAAGTTCTTTGCATTCAACCTGAAAAAAAGACAATGTCAAAATAAATTTGTAAGTCTAATATTGTCATAAGCACTGCTGTAAGGTTGGTGATGATTGAAAATGTTATAGCAGTAAAATGAATATTTATAATAAGTAAAATTACTTATGATGTTTTTTGTTTTTGTTTTTTTTATATTTCAGGGTATGCACATTGACAATGTCCTCACTACACTTTTGGGATACATTGCTTCATTCTCTCATAAAGTTCTATTATACCTGGGCCATTCTAGGATTCTGATATTAGCCTACACAATTGCTATCGTCCTATTCTCACTTCCTAAGAAGTGCTTCCATAATATTGTTTTTCTTTGTTACCAGATAATTAATGTAATTGGTCAACCCCTGACTGTTTGCTCCTGCTGTGTGTAGGGACATTAACCAGTCACAAAATATCCGCCAAACACAGTATAATGTAACGATTAAGACACACAACGCTGCATTACGTCCTATTTTTTTTTTTTTTTTTTTTTTTGGAGACAGAGTCTCACTCTGTTGCCCTGGCTAGACTGAGTGCCGTGGCATCAGCCTAGCTCACAGTAACCTCACACTACTGGGCTCAAGCAATCCTTCTGCCTCAGCCTCCCAAGTAGCTGGGACTACAGGCATGTGCCACCATGCCCGGCTAATTTTTTCTATATATTTTAGTTGGTCAATTAATTTCTTTCTATTTTTAGTAGAGACGAGGTTTCGCTCTTGCTCAGGCTGGTTTCGAACTCCTGAACTTGAGCTATCCACCCGCCTCGGCCTCCCAGAGTGCTAGGATTACAGGCGTGAGCCACCGCGCCCGACCTCACACTGAGACTTTTTTTAAAAAATGGTATAACAGGATCAATGGGAATATAATATATATATATGACTTTGCCAGTTGTGTGGCAGTTGTGTGGCAATCTGGATTAACTATTTGTAGAATAGATTGTAAATATTTTTTTAACAGTGTGTCATTTACTCCTTGACTTTGCTTATTTATATTTTGCCATTTTTAAAAATTTTTCATATTGATGAATATGCACATCTTTGTTAGTCATTAATTTCCTTTCTGGCTTGGTGGGGTCCTACAACTCATGTTTTTAAAAGTATTTTCCTAATTTTTTATTTTTTTATAATTTTTGTGCAATTTAATCTGTTTGCCTTTAAATTTCTGATGTGTTAGGAATTATCTCTACATGAAAGTTAAATGAACAATAAGAAAATGTCTTTTTGTTTTCATATGCTTTTAAAATGAGATTGTTAATAACCCCTTTTCCCACTGAATTGAAATACAAACTTATTTCTATATTAAATTTTATGGACTATGTATTTCATCATGATAATCTAATTCACTATTCCTGTGACAGTATCATGTTATGATTACAGTACTTTTGTAGAAAAATTTAATTTATGGTAAACTCATTCCTTCATAATTCTTTGTTTTTTTCTTCATATTTTTTGTTTTATGGCTTTGTGGATAAGTACTTTCTGAATTCTTGCATGTAGCATTTTTATGTTAGCGGAGAAAAGGTACTCTGACTGTGTAGAGATTTCTGGGATTGTAGTCTGCAGATGTTCTTCTATTGTTATTTCTTCTAGTATGGCATATAAAATATTCATAAGCAAAATTTTCTTTAGGTCTGAAAATCAGTAAGATATCTGGTCATCCTAGAAATTCAATAATATTACTATGTTATGATTAAGAGTGAGTCATTAAGAGCATTTTTTTTGGAATTATTGAATTTCTTTAATTCAAAGTTTTATTTAGCTTAAGAAAATTCTCTTATGTTCATTGTGATCTCTGTTAAATTTTTCTATTATATAATTCCCATTATTTGCATATGAAATTTCTTCATCTGTTCTCTATATCATTTATTTTTCCTCATGAATTCCATTTCCATATATATTGAAAACAGAAAAAGAAACACTGTTTATATACATTTGATCTTTCTTAATAATATTTCTGTTTGAATAACAATTCTGTTTTTCAGTTGATCTACTGACTTTAAAATTTTTAAGTCATAGAATTTATTTCAAAAGAATGTATGCATATTTGTGAACTTTCTCATTACTTTACGTTGTTGCTCTTGTTGTTAATTTTTTCCTGATGAAATACTGTCTCTTTCATTCAAAATACTTCAAAGAGAGGCTTTTGCTTTGAATATCTACCTTGAACATCCATCTTCATTGTTCAAGTTATTAATAACATATTTCCTTAACTGAGCCATACTTATTTTCCCTTCTTGATCATGCTTTAAATCCAATAAGCCATGATGCATTCTGTTAGGATTCTCTTTTCAGCGGCAAGTGAACAACAAATGGAAGATGTGGTGAGTTCTTCTTTAAGAAGCAGGTAGAGAAAAAGCTGATGGACATTTACTCTCATTGCTGATGCAGAGGAGGAATCTCATATCAAAGCCTTCCTTGTGCATGTCAAAGCCCTCCACCAAGCCAGAAGAGGCAATCAGCCCCCAAGAACAGTTTACCGATGCGTTGGCTGTGGGCAGCAAGATCTTTTAGACCTTCCCAAGATAGCACTCAGCCAATCAGTAGAGTATAGCCCCTCTCTGGTAGAATTTACTGGCTTCTACCTGCAGAGCCTTCAGGAAGTTTTGAGGTCCTCATTATCTTCCTTGGGTTTGGAAAATAAACACAATTTTTCATCTGCTGTGGACCATATTCTTGCACTCTCCACAAAGAAAAATGAAATATCATATCTGTTCTTTCTCAGAGAGACACAGGAAGAAACACTGAGGTCAGATAAATATTCCAAGCTCTGCTAAATTTTATCACTCTTTAAAAGAATTTGGGAAGAAGAGCGAATACAGATGGCAACAAATAAAATGTATCATGTGCCCAAGCATTGCTATGAGTTTTTAAAATACATACACTTATTTAAGCCTTAACAATCTTGTATAATACATTTTACTATTACCCTCATTTTATATGTAAACCGATGAATGCATAGAGGCATTTCATGACTTGACCAGTGGCATACTGTTGGCAGAGTAAAGGAAATAGGATTAAACCAAGGAAGTCAAAATCATGATCTCAACTGTCATTCTATATTGCTTATTTCAGTATTTTCCTATTAATTTATTTCCATCAAAACCCAACATACACAAAACATAAACCCTGTTCACTTGTTTATTTGTTGTTTTACACACATTTTGTTTTAAATGAGAAAAAAAAACCAAAACTTTTCTTAGAACTTATAAGCAAGACATAGCTCAAATCTTTAAAAACTTATAGTTTGGTGGGTTTGGTAGAAAATAAAATCAACATGTAAACAATTAATCCCAATGCACATATATATCCATATATATATGTACACAAATAGAGACAGAGAGAGGCCGAGGCGGGCGGATTGCTCAAGGTCAGGAGTTCGAAACCAGCCTGAGCAAAAGCAAGACCCTGTCTCTACTAAAAATAGAAGAAATTAACTGGCCAACTAAAAATATATAGAAAAATTAGCCAGGCATGGTGGCACATGCCTATAGTCCCAGCTACTCGGGAGGCTGAGGCAGGAGGATCGCTTGAGCCCAGGAGTTTCAGGTTGCTGTGAGCTAGGCTGATGCCACGGCACTCTAGCCGGGGCAACAGTGTTAGACTGTATAAAAAAAAAAAAAAAAAAAAAAAAAACCAGAGAGAGATTTATAAATTTGCATGATATATTTCCAAAGTATTTCCAATAGCAGTTTCATTTACCAAGCTAGCTATTTCTCTACCTAAAGTATGCTACCAGGTACTTAAAAATAAAATGGATCATAACAGTAATGACTCACGTGAATATTATAAATTTTAATTTTGTGCTGTTTCTCATCCCTGATACTACTGGCATTTGACGTTGAATAATACTGTTTTGGGAAGCTGTTGTGTGCACTCCAGAATGTTTAGCAGCACCCTGGCCTCTACTCGGTAGATGTTAGTAGCACCCACTCTCCAGTTATGATAACCAAAAATGTCTCCAGACATTGCTTAATGTCTCCTGGGGGAAAAATTGCCCCTAGTTAAGAATGACTGCTCTAGTATTTTTCCGCAGGGATAACATTCTTTAAGATGACAAGAAAGAAGTTATACACTCATAGATTTTATAAGGGAAAAATGGCAATTTAAAATTTTAAAGAATCCAATTGTTAACCTGCCAGTGCCAGTTCTTATCTCAGGCAGCTTTAATTATCATTCTTTAGTGGAAATATCATTTCTAAGCACTTTAAATTCATGATCCCTACAGGATCATTCAAAAGGCTCTCTGTCCCAAGCCACATCAGTCTTGTCTTCTGTTCAATTTCTTGAAATAATATCTGCAATTCATCATGAAGATAATTGTCTTCACCATAGTTCTGGTATTTCCCCCAGCTGGGAGTGAGATGTCTAAGTTCCCACAACCAGTCGGGCTTCCAACAATAGTTTGATGTACCATCCAGGGAAGATGTC
The DNA here is from genome assembly GCA_963574885.1 of Lepilemur ruficaudatus. Lineage (NCBI taxonomy): Eukaryota > Metazoa > Chordata > Mammalia > Primates > Lepilemuridae > Lepilemur > Lepilemur ruficaudatus. The sequence goes on from CAUYRT010001300.1 coordinate 24,928, forward strand.
CAACAGAAAATTTACTTTTTAGTATTTGATAAGTCATTGGGTCTGAGAAGCAAAGTATCTACTGACATGGAGGCAAAAGAAAACACAGACTAAGGTTAATGCTCCAGGCTTTGTGTGTTGAAACTTTTACTTTGGCATTGGTGATTTTCTTTGTTGAATATTAACTTGCAATCTTCACTTGGCTCCTTAAACCTGGCATGTAGCCATTCCAGTTTGTTCACTACTGGCAAAGAGACTTTTATATCTAAGAAAGACACCAGCAGATTAGCCACATTTTCAGCACAAATATCCAGTCTTTATATTACTAAAGCTTGCATTAAGGCAGATAGTGCCTAGAGCTGGTGTCTAATAAGACATATAAGTGAAGCCACCCCTTCATTAAATCTTTGAACTTCTTAATTCTATGCTAATTCCTAGACTTTTATAAGTTAGCCATTCATCAAAGTTACATAGGTATAACCATGAACAGTCTTGTGAGTTATTAGGGTGCCATATATGTAGACAAGTAACTTCCTAATTCAGAATGGGGCCGTCCCCTGCTTGACATATTACGACAACTCTCTGTAGATTTTGAGCACTCAAGCCCTACTCTTGAAAGTCAGTTTTGCTTATTTCTTTATAATGTGATGTTCAAGCTGGCACCTGAGTATTTTCATATACTTCATGTAAAAGAAAATAATTTGATATTGCACCAGGGAGTATGATATGTCTCCAATGCCAAATGAAATATTTAAAATAAAAATAACACCCATGACAGCCTAAGATTTCATAAATTCTTTTTCAATAAGAGTTACTGCTGCTTTTAATATTTCTACTTATTTTGTAATAGCCCAAGTATTACAGTTCTCTTGAGCAATAAATCCTCTTCAAAATCTTTATATCCAATGCTAGCCTTAGCAAATTTCAAGCCGTGAGCTCTAGTTGTCAAATCTTTGAAAGTAACTCCGGGTCTAAAGAAAGAAAAGGCAAGCATATATGATCTTCGCCCATTGTTGAAAAATCAGACATAAAATTTTTGAATAGAAAAAAAGAAAAAGCATGTATCTTGTCAGCTATAATCACTTAGTGCCCAAAGCAATATATGTACACTTATAATTAGTTCTGTATTACTAATATAAAATTAGTTTAAAATATCGTAACTTTAAGAGGATTTGTTTTTTATTTTGGCAAAGACATTAGAATTAGAAACTGCTGGTGGGGGAAGTGAGTTTCATTCACATCCAGTAAAGACAGCAGTGTCTCTGATTTTTCCTAATGAAGCTGAAAAGTGCCTCTTGACTTTGGATCTAGCATTTCAGTTCTGTGTCCATCATTTATTAGTTTTATTTTCTTGGCTAAATTGTTTATTTTCTCCAACTTTTAGTTTCCCCATCCATAAGAGAAGGATTATATTTGAAATCTTAAGTTTGTTATAAAGATTAAACTAGATAACGTATGCTAACACATTTGTATAATATCAACACATTTGCATAAAGTTGGGCAAAACGCAGAGTGTTTAATATGTGAGCTGTTAACACTTCAATATAGCTCATCGTTCACCTCTAATATGAACAGAGGTTCCTCTTGAGGACTAATGTATGAGACCCTGATAATAATCACGCCACTTCACACTATCCCCACACACCTGCCCCAGTAGAGATTATACAAATAGATTCATGGGCCACAGGTACTCAATAGAGTACATTTATTTAGGCGCTGGGTAGTCTAGATACTTTGTTGTACTCAATTTAGCATAGGGTCCCAAATTGTCAAATAGCACGACTGCTTCTGGCACAGCATATACCTGGCTTTTGAACCAATTAAAGCCCAACTACGTTGGCACTGGGTGAGGGGGAGCGCCAATTTTTCTCTATGTGTGAATTCAAGAAATTATTTCCATAGTGCCACAAATTTTGACATCTCCCAGGAAGTTTTATGATGGAATATCCCCGACAGAAAGTAGTCAGAGCAAAGAAGCTTCCTCGTTTAATCCTCAAGTAATCGGCTCTGTAATCACACAGGGAGAAGTGTTTGTACCCATTTCAATATCCTTACACTGCAGTTCTGGCCCAGGAAGGAGTTTTTTGCAAAACACAAGACTTGAGAGAAGCTCTCTTTCCATCTTCTTATTTATCCTTCCCCACTGGGAGATGCTGCTGATATTATTGGTGAAAGCCTGATGGGGCCCCATCTCACTAATAGGCAAGAACCCTATTCACAGGTAAAATGTCAGGGAAGCTTACACATAGTGTATCGCTTTCCTGTCTTTAACTTCTTTACTTCCATGTGGCAAAGCACACCTGCCATAACCTATTTTGCCAGGTTTGGATGGGCCATATACTTTCTTTTCTGTCTGAAGCAAGATAGTTGATGTAGCCCCCACGTAGCAGGTTAGCCTTGGAGTATTCCCGGCAGGTTCAGTGTGACCTCACAGTGTATAGGCAAGCCTGAGCAAATGAATCCAAATGTTCTTTTTAGAGTAAAAATCAGGAGGCCTCACTTTCATATCAAGTAAAAGCCATGCTTTCCAAACTATCTTATGGTACTATACATTTGCACTAGAAAATCAGGAACTTACACATTTATTAACACGATACTTTCCCATTCAGCTATCTTCTCTGGGTGTCTTTCTGGTATTGGGAGAACCCTGAAGAAGAGGAATGCACCTCAAACCCATTATAGACAGAGAATCCTCTGAGATCTGCATTAATGTTAACAAAGGGTAAGAGTCTGCTTCTAGAGAGGACGGAAGCAGGCAGAGTCTCATCTCCATGAATTGCCAAAGTTTTAGCAGGCTATATTAGCAACATGTAAGTTCAACAACAACCAATAAGCCATGAACACAGAGGGGAAAAATACATTAAAGTAGGATTTCTTTAAGTCATAATTTGAAGAATTAAGCTTCAGGAGTACACTTTGATTCAGGTAATGCTGACAGGAAGAGCATATGCTAGATAGGTTTACAATATGCTTGAATTTATCAGAAAAATTTGGAGAAGGAACTTCTGAAATCACTGGAAGTCTTGTTGGTTAAGTAGAATGTAATCATTTAGAGATTTTTTTAAAATGACCTTATTCTCTGTTCGGGATTTGGATATTTCCAAATAGTTACAATAATCTCTAGAATATTGCAATAAAAGTTATGATGCAACAAAAAAAGAATTTTTCCTAAAGATTATCTCATTTGCCATTTGTTATACCCAACTCTGTGAATGAATGAGGAGAGGCAGTATCATCCCTGATGATATTAAGGTCATTCATTTAATAAGTGACATATCTGGAAGAACTTTATGATAGTGTTTCCCTTTTCCTTACATTATATTGATGCTGAACAATTTTGAGTTGCTTTTTACTTCCAATATTTAAAATTCTGGAAGTGAGCATAGATTTATAACTGGACACAAGCCTTGAATTGTTTATAAGGTATCTCATTCTTATTATCTCATTATACTAGTATTTGTTGTGCACTGGGAAAATTGTTACGTTAAGTGAATACTAAATATCTCTCAATAAGTGAATTATTACCTATAGGGTGATATCAAAATATGTGCACACAAGAATTTTGCCCAGAAATGAATTCAAAGTATACAGCAAAAGATTTGTTGCTTTAGTTGCAAAAGCTAGTTGTTGGCTTATTCAAATTTTGTACAGAAGAAATATAGTGACTGAAACTAAATATCTTTGAGTCAGACAAGCCTTTATTTAAATTCTACTCTGCTTCCTACTGGCTGTTTAACTCTGAACAAATTTGTCTTTCTTAACTTTTTCTTCCTTTATATTTATTTAAATAGTAGCTCACTGAGTGAATTTAAGTGTAAAATAATATGCTTTTTATAAAATATTGATCATTGTGCCTTGTGAAGGATTCAATAATTTTAGCTTTATTATTTTACTGATGTCACATATATATACATACACACACACATACATGTAACAACTAAGTTATATAATTCAATAACCACATCTTTTCTTATTTTTTAAGAGGTGGGATCTCACTATGTTGTCCAGGCTGGAATGCAGTGTCTATTCACAGGCACTTACATGGCACACTACAGCCTCAAACTTCTGGGCTAAATGTATCCTCCTTCTTAAGCCTCCTAATTAGCTGGGCTATAAGCATGCTCCATTGTGCCTGGCAATCACATCTTTATGTATTATTAAATGGGCCAAGCACTGTGCTAAATTTTAGGGATTCAAAGACAAATGAACACTTTGTTCATGAGCTAGTTGAAGAGATAAATATTAGTCAAATAATCATATTAATTAATTTAAAATTACAGTTGTAATGATAAGAAAGAGAAATGCATTATGTTAACAGATTGAGTGTTTATACTAAAGGTAATAAAGTTAAATTACCCCTTAAAATGGGGAAACAGTTAAAACATGTCTCCTTTAGGAGTTTAATCTTTTTATAAGTACATGAAAAGTCAATAACATGTTTACAACAAGCCACTAATAAGATTAGTTGTTTGTTTCAAGAAGTTACCTTTGATCACAATCTGAGGAACAGCTGGTAGTGGGGCAAGAGTGAACAAGGAGAGGTCTAATATCAAAATATTACAATATTCTGGCTTATAGCTGATGACAGATTTTGGTTGTGGTTACTGAAAGTAGTTAAAATATTTCAGAAAAATTTATGATACAAATTGACTAAACTTGGTAATAAATGAAAAGGATTATGAAGGACAGGAAATGTCAATGATGATGCCCAGATTTTTAACACATATAATTAGATGGATGATGTTGCCATTGCAACAACTTCAATAATAATTAATAATGATGGTAATATATTTGGAAAAGTGACTGTTAAGGGATGAGAAATCACTTTTACCTATCCTATTGAGATTAAACAGATCTTTCAGAAATGTAACTCATGATTCAAAACATGTTAGAACAGAAAACAATTTAATGTAGAGGAGGTGAGAAAGCTGTCATTATTTCTACTACTGATTTTGAAAATTGCAAAGGTCAAAAAGCTATGGATAGTAGTTCTACTTCGAAATGTAGATTTTCAAGATGTAGTTACAGGGATCAGATTTACCTTTCTGCTTAAAACAATTTTAAAAAAGGCAGATAATATGGAACAATGGCTTTCAAGTCACTGGACTTCATGCAAGATTAATGATCCCCGAGAGAAGAGAAATTAACAGGATGAGCCTTGTCGGTATTCAAGCTTATAGACTTTAGATGCTTTCCACGTGTGATCCAGGGAGAGTGAACCCAGGCAGTGTCCAGTTGAGTTCAGTCCATCCTGAGGTGAAGAGACAGACCCGAGACTAGAGAGAGGCCAAGATAGCTATAGTTTGCAGGAAAAAATACAAAGATGAGAAAACAGCATAGAGAGAAAACTTCAAAACACTGGAGAGCATCCCCCTTGAGTATTAGGCTATCTATGAATACAATACATTCATGAGGCTAAGGAATCTACTTAAGACTGGGGAAATAAACACCCTACCAGATTTCAGATAAAAGTGCTCAGTTTGTATACTGGGCTTGGATAGTGCATGTTCCCGTCGGTTAGACTGGAAAACCTCATGAGACAGAGGCATGGGGTAGTGTACTGAAGGGTCTTCCTCAATAGTGGGGGATAATTCAACATAGACAGCTTACTGCTCCAAACCCATGTAACAAATATTAAAAGCAAGACCTGAAAGGATCAAATCGTTTCCAAGAAACTTAGCATCTCAGAACAAAGCTCAAAAATTATATAAGAATTTAAAATTACCCAGAACTTAACAAGGTAAAAATCACAATACCTCGTACACAATTAAAAATTACAAGGCAGCTAGGTACAGTGGCTTGCATCTGTAATCCCAATACCTCAAGAGTCTGAGGCAGGAGGATCAGATCGCTTGGGGCCAGAAGTTTGAGACTTCAGTGAGTTATGATCCTGCCTGGGTAACAGAGGAGACTCCATCTCTTAAAACACACACACACACACACACACACACACACACACAAAAAATAAGAATACAAATAAATGGGGAAATACAACATTGAAAATTACCCAGAACTATTAAAGATATAAAAATCAGCAGACAAAAATATGAAAATAGTTATTATAACTATATCCATATATTCACAAAGTTAAGCAGAGACCTGGAAGATATAATAAAACCCAAATCAAAATTCTAAAGATAAAATTATAACATGCAAGAGGAAAAAGTCACTGGATGAGATTAATTACCTATTAGACATTGACAAAGATATTATTAGTAACTGTAAAGAAATTAAAATAAAACTTTTAAAAATGAAACAAAAAATAGAAACAAATTTAAAATAAATAAAACTAAATAAAGATTAGTGATCTGTTGGGCACCCTCAAGTGGCATAATATGCATTTATTGGAGTCTCCAGAAAAGAAGGAGAATTAGAAATATGTAAATACACATTTATATATATTTATAAAAATAAGGTAAACTGAAAATCTATTCAAAAATAATGTAAGTGAGAAGACAACAGAGCAATATCTTTAAGGAACTGAAAGAAAATATGTCAATCCAGAGATCTATACTGAGCAAAAATACCTTTCAAAATCGAACAAGAAACAAAGAATTTTTTTCAGTAATACCAAAGCTGAAAGAATTTCCACTAGCAAGACCCAACTGTATACTACCTAAAAGAAATATTGAACAAAATCTTTTTCTTATTATTTAAATCCCTTGAAAAGATAACAGTCTTTTAAACAAAAATTAATAAATTTGAAATTTATATCACATGTAAAATTAAAATGTGCAACAACATTACAAAAGAGGGAAGAAATAAAAGTATAGTATTGCACAGTACTTATCCTGTATGTAAAATAATGTCACTTAAAAATTAAATGTAATATGTTAAAGATAATATATATAAACCTTTAACATATTACATTTGACATTCAAGTGATATATATATATATATATAAAGCAAAGCAACCTATAAAATAACAAAATAGAGTGATATCTAATAATCCAACAAAAGATAAAATATAATCAAAAATTATTCAATTAATTCAAAATATGAAGAAAAGATGGGAAAAGGCAACAAAGAATAGTTGGAAAAGTAGGAAACAAATAAGAAGTACATGGTGCATTTAAACTTAACTACATAAATAATAATAAAAATAGTAAAATATAAGGTAGATATTTTTAGATTGGATGAAGAAAAGTAAAATCCAACTGTAAGTTGCTAAAAAAAAAACCTTCAAATATAAAGATACAAATAGGTTAAATGTAAGCAGATGGGAGAAGATATATCTATTACCAGTTTAAAGAAAGTAGACACGGACAGATTAAAATAAGACAAAGGTTATTATTGAACAAAGAATATTAACAAAAATAAGAAGGAAATTTTCACAATAACTGTGTCAATTTATCAAGAGTCAGCAAAACTGAAATGTTTATGCACCTAATAGCAAGTCTTCAAAATACATACAGAAAAAAACTTATAGAACTGCAAGAAGAAATATACAAATTAAATAGTCAAAGATTCCAATAACTCTTACTCAATAATTAGTAGAATAAGAAACAGAAATCAAATAAGTATACAAGAGTTTGCTAAAACAATGTTAAACTTAAAGTTATTGACATTTACACAACACACTGGCAACAGAACATATAAGCTTTACAAATACACATGGATTATTGATTAAGATAGGCAATATTCTGGGTCATAAAATAAATCTAAATAAACTTTAAAGGATTTAAGCCCTATAGGATATATTCTCTGGTAACAACACAGTCAAATAAGTTATTAATCATAAAAAAAATTTTAAAAATCTCCAAATATTTAGAAACCAGATAAAATGCTTTTAAATGACCCATTTGTCAAGAAGAAATAAAAAAGAAATTGGAAAACATTTTGAACTGAATACAAATAAAAACACAAAAATATGCAAATTCACAAGACCCTGCTAACATAGTATATAGGAAATACACAGTAGTGAACTATTAATATATTAGAACTGTATTTGAACTGTATAAAAAATAATCAAAGCATCAAAATAATGGCATCAGAGTCCCCCTTACTATACTAGAATAAGACGAGCAAATTAACTCCAAAGTGAGTAAAATAAAAGAAACTATAAAAATCAGAGTGGACATCAATGAGATGTAAGCAGAAAAGATAGAAAAAAAATCAGTGAAAGCAGAAGCTAATTCATAGAGAAGATCAATAAATTGATAAACTAGTCAGACTGATGAGGAAAAGAGGGAGAAGACACAAATCAGTATTAGGATTTAGAGAACTGGCATTACTGCAAATTCTATATACAGTATATTAAAATGATGAGAGAATACTGTGAACAACTTGAGTATAATAAATTCAACAACTTAAAAGAAATGGGAGAAGTTCTTGAAACATACACAAATGTCACCCAAGATGAAATAGAAAACCTGCATTAACCTAAATGGATTAGACAAACATCTTTCCACAAGGAAACAAAGACCAGATTGATTCATTAGTTAATTCTTATAAACCATCAGAGGAAAAAAAAAAATTAGCACTACTTCTTCAAAAACTGTTTTAGAAAATAGACAAGGTAAGAATACCTTTCAACTAATTCTATAAAGAGAGGATTCCTCTGATATAAGGAAAAGTTTGTTTCTTTAAACTGAGCTTGAGATGATGCCTCACATGCCTGTGATGTTGATGGGTACCATGAGCTAAAAAGAGTTTCTTAATGTTATTCTGGACAGGCCATCCTGTGTCTTCCCTTCCTTGCTCCAGAACACCAGGCAGGCCAAGGTTTCTAAGGCAGGAATTTCTCTGGTAGAAATAGCAGTAGTCAGATGTACTAGTAGATTCATGATTAGTCGACCTATGTACTAGTAGACTAGCAGACTTGTCCTTTGTGATAACTTGCAGTGATTACTTTGTCCTCTGCCACATCACTTAATAAATTATTGGGCCCCTTACCAAGAAAGCAAAAATATTCCTGGAATTATTGTAATGTGGAATTACGAGAGCTTCAATATGAGATCATATATCAAAATTTTATGTGGCACAGGTGAAATAAATAAATATGCTCATTATTGGACTAGAAAAAAACACAAGAAAACATTATTGCAGGAAAAAAATTGCAGAATGATGTACTTCATGAAAACAGTTGCAAAAATTTTGCAGCAGACAAAATTTTAGCAAATTGACCAAGTGTAGTGTAAAAAGACTAATGCTTATTAGGATTAATGAATTAATCCTAATGGCATTAATCCAAGGAACACAGGGTTGGTTTAACATTTAAAAACCAAACAATGTAATTCAGCATGTTAAAAAGTTAATAATGATCACATCTATACAGAAAAACCATTTGGCAAAATTCATATTTGATCCATTTCCACAAATATTGCTGGAGCAATTAGATATCCATAGTCAAAAATGAACTTTGATCCTTGCCTCATTCCACATAAAAATTAACAAAAGTAGATTACTGACATAAATGTAAAATCCAAAATTATAGTATTTCCAGAAAAAAATTTACTGTGGAGGGGTGGGATATGCTTGAAAAGTAGTTGGGGAGCGGAATTAGGGGTCTCAATAGGGGAAAGGAATTCCTCAAAAACTGATTCATGTGATTAACTGTACACCTCGGTAAATTCACTGAAAATCATTTAATTGTA
>CAUYRT010001303.1:0-10766 GCA_963574885.1 Lepilemur ruficaudatus
ACACAATGGACTCTGTTTGAAATTAGAGGAATTTGTCTTTTTAATTTCCTAATTATCTCCAGTTCTTTGGTGTCTCTTTATGTTCATCTCCAGCTACACGTGAATCTCAGCCCTTCTCTTCTTTTCCTGTGTTATGCCTAACAGCTTTCTCACTGTCCTCTCCACCCCATGTAATTTCACATAGCACATGTTAGGTTGTAATGAGAAGTTTGAATTTTTTAAATGTGGTGAAAAATTATTTTTATCTGGAGAGCTTTTCAAAACATTTGTGAGGGCTGTCTGGAAAGTATCCAGCCATGTAATATGAAAACTATGAAAACAATGGCTTTATACTTTCCACACAGCCCACATATAGGGCATAAATGAAACATTCAGATCATTCAATTGAGATGAGAATGATGCAGTGTCCATTGACTAGAGGGTTGAATCAGACTGTTAGTATCATGTGCATTTGTGAAAGAAAAATGTTATTAGATTCTAACCTAAAGTGTGGTAAATATTAAATTAGTTAGACTAGGAACAGCATTAATAACAGTGGGCCTTAACCTGTTGTAAATAATATGTAAAGAAACACATCAGAATGTGGAAATTTCTTAAGATTTAATGTCTCTTTGAAATGAAATCTTCAGGAAAGTTAATAGTAAATTTTAAATTTACTGTTTTAATTAAATTCTTATAGCACAAGTTAAGTTTCTATGCAGAATATTCTATTTTTGAGTGTACATATTAAATTGTTGGACAGTAATTGAGTGATATATGTGGATATAAAATTTGGAGTAATCTTTTCTAGATTGATACTGCAATCTTGGGGAATTTCTTACTCATATTATTATACCTTTATTTTAATGGGAACAGTTTACCATCCACTGTTTTTATTCTTATTTCCCTATCTGTAGCCAACTCCTGTTTATTCTCTCTAGAAAAATCTCAGGGATTATGGCAGGTTGTGGATTGAAACATTCCTTAAGTGATTTTAGATGTAAACTTCTTTTTCCTGTTCACAGAGTGGCCAAAGATGGAATCACGAGCACCACCTGCCACTTTAGTATTTTCTATGTCATCACCATGAGCACCAGAAACTCCAAGTGCCGTGAGTTTAAAGTAAAAGCCCTAATGTACGTTGGCCACTGTCATACTCTGTGCTAGGTCCTACACAGGCTGGTAAATTGCAGAGTTCCTATGTCTATGACTGACAAGAAGAATAGTAAAAACATGATGAAATTTACATATTTGTGATGAAGTTTTAGCTAAGCTTATGACAAAGACACAGACTCAATATTTGGAATACTGATATTCTACCATATTTAAAAATTTTTCATATTCATTTTTAAGTTGATAAAATTTCTATGTATTTATCATGTAAAACACGAAGTATTGAAGCATATATACATTGCCAAATGCTTAATTCTAGCTAATTAGCAAATGCTTTACCTCATAGTTATCTTTTTTGTGGTGAGAACATTTAGCATCAATTGTGTTAGCATTTTTGAAAGATACAAAAGATCATTAACGATAGTCACCAGGCTGTATAAGAGATCACTTGAACTTATTTCTCCTATCTAACTCTAAATATGTATACTTTGACAGACATCTGCCCAAATCCCTTTCCTGCCTAAAAGCCCTAGGCTCTGGTAATACCATTCTCATCTGTATTTCAATGTGACAAACTTATTTACATTCCACATATACGTAAGATTATGGAGTGCTTATGTTTTGGTACATGGCTCAAATTAACAATGTCCTCCATGTTCAACCATGTGAGGGAGAATGACAAGAATTTCTATTTCCATGGCTAAACTGTATTCCATTCTCTTTATTTACCATATTTTCTTTATCTGTTTATTCAATGATGGACCCTTAGGTTGATTTCATATCTCAGTTGTTGTGACTAGGGCTGCAATAAACATGGAACACAGATGTTTCTTCAACACACTGATTTCATTACTTTTGGATACATACCCAGTAGTGTGACTGCTGTATTATATGGTAGTTTTACTTTAATTTTTTTAAATAATGCCCATACTGTTTTCCATAATGTGCGTACTGATTACATTCACACCAACAGCATGAAAGTATACTTTTATCCACATCTTTTCCAACACTATTATATTTTGTGTTTTTAATGGTAGTTATTCTAACCAGACAGAGTTGATATACTGGTTTAGATTTGTCTTTCTCTGATGATCATTGATGTTGAGCAGTTTTTCGTGTATCAGTTGGTCATTTGTATATGTGCTGTTAGTTAAGAAATGTCTATTTAGGTCTTTTGCCCATCTAAAATAGTTGCTAGATCTTGTTTTATGCCTGAGTTTCTCATATTCTGGAAATTGATCCCTTTTGAGGTACACAATTTACAAATATTTTCTCCTATTTCTGTGTTGTATCATCATTGTGTTGATTGTATCTGTTTCTGTATAGAAATATTTGAATTTGAATTAACCTCAAATTACACACATGCTGTGGATATGACTTTCTTATGATGTCTACTGTGAGTGTCTTGCTCCCTGAATAAAATTAAGGCACAAACATTTTCATCTCTTTTTCTTATTGAATTATTCCAAAGATCTAGACAAGTGACCACACAAATTAAGTGCTTAATATATGTGTGTTAAATGGATGAACCCTAACCAGAGCCTTCCCAGATATCTGCCTGGGAAGATATCCAGCAGTGAGGGAACCCTATTCTGTCTGTGTCTAAGACAAAGATACTCTTGAAGGAATCTCAAAACTCCATTAAAAAGCAAAAGTAGATTTGCTGTCTATGGTTTTTTTCCAAACATAGAGCAACATGGGTTATTGAAGCATGAGGAAGAGAGCTTCTTCAGTGGGGGGAGAGAGAAAAATTCTAAAAATGAACAACCAGAGCAGGCCCATCAGCCTGTATAAAGGAACCTACTTACCATGTCTTATGCCATTTTGTCCCTAAAATTGTGCTATGAGGTATATCTTTTGTCTACCCCATTTTTAGAAGAGCAAACTAGGTTTCAGAGGGCTGCAGTGACATCCTCAGGACACGTCTAGTAAGTGGCAGTCATCACGGTATCTTAGAGGGGATAAATGCTCACATGGTGTACACCTGATCTAGGAACGTCGGATGATAGCAAAATAATAGTAGGAGCTCAGGAAGGTGGTGAAAGAGGGCATGATTTATCTCTGGAAGGCTGGAACCACAGATTCCACAAGTTTCTCCTTTGTTTCTGGATGATGGGTCCATATTATGCAGGTTTTCTTCAGGTTCAGAGAGGCTAATTTTTATACTGGAGGGACAAGAAGGAACAAAGAGTCAGTGACAGTGCCACAATCCACTGAATGTTTGGAGTCTGAAGCTCAGATATGAAACAGCTCTTTAAGGACTTGTGCATGTCCCAGACATGGGTGTCCATGTTGAAAAATGTTCTAGGCTTTCAAAGTACATTTAATGTAGGAGTGGAAAATAACCTATTAGAAACTTCAAGATATCTTTAGGGTATTTTGTCAGCTGTGATGCAATAGCAACCACCTATATCAATAGTCTGTATGAAGCACTTTATTGCTGTTCATCTTTGAAAGCACATCTTTATATGGAGATGAGAAAACATAGGCTTTGTGATGTGAAATGGCTGCTTACCTGCACATGAGTCACGACTGAGAACCCTCCACAAAGAGGGCTGCATAAAATTCTCCCTAAACTCCCTGGTTCTCTCTGCTCTTGACATGAAGAGGGAGGGTTTGGGGGAAGCCTCATTTTTTTTATATTTTAGAAACAGTGCACAGGGAAAGACCCCACCGAAGAAACCTTTTGACTTCAAGCAACATATTTTTTTCTTTACATTAAAAGAGATGTTGAGAAACTGAGCTACAGCAATCCCAGATCTGGCAAAGAGCCAATGTTGGGAGAATCTGGGTGGGAGAAAACCCAGCACCAGCCCAAGGATCTGAGCAGATGACTCAGGCAAAAAAAACCCATAGCGATATAGAACAACTGAGAGGTGATCCTCATATAATAAGTTGAGAAACTGAAATAAACAACAATGAAACAACATGATGTATTTGACACAGAGACATCAGATTGGCAAAAAATTAAAAGAAGGTTAATATCCAGAGGCGGCTGGATGCAGAGCAGTGACTACATTTAGAAACTGCTGGTGGCAGCATATTGGACACAACACTTTGGGAAAGTAATCTGCCTGTAGCTATTAAAATTGTACATATTCATATCTTTTCACTCAGTAATCCTTTTTCTGGAAATATGCCTTCTGTATGAGATTAGTATATTGTGGGGGATTAATTGTATCCTCTCCCAAAAATTTATAATAAAGTTCTAATGTCTGGTTCCTGAAAGTGTGATTGCATTTGGATATATGGTCCTTAAAAATGTAATTAAGATTGATTTCTTTGGGATGGGCCATTACCCCAAAAACTGGACTTATATGCAGAGTCAATACACAGAAGCACAAGAGAAGACCCTGCAAACACAAAGAGAGAAGATGGACATGTGCAAGCCAAGAATTGAGGCCTCAGAAGACACACCACAACCAACAACTTAGTGTGGTGTTTCTACCCTACAGAATTGTCAGAAACTAAATTTCCATTATTAAAACTCTCAGTCTGTGGTGCTTTGTTATGGCACCTCTGGAAACCTGTCACAGTTTATTAGGACACACACAGGATGTTCACTGTAGCACAGATAAAATAGAAATAGAATTTTATCATGTCAGGCTCCAACAGCATTGAAAGGCTAAAACATGATGGGAAACTTCCTCCCTTGTGGAATATAATGACAATAATGAAGACCTGTGAGATCAAAGCTCCTGCCTGGTGGGGCTACCGAAATGATTTCCATGGCATGACATTTTGCAGACAAAGTAGTTTAACACCATTGTTTTGTAATTGCTCCCCTTTTTGTATAAAAACATCCCTAATCAGAATGTTGACATTAAGTTTCAGAGTAGATATGGTAGGAAAATGGAGCTGCCTGCTACAGGGGATATTCAGGGTGGGCAGTTAAATATGAAAGCAGTAGTAACATGCAAACATGTTCATGGCCTAGTATGAAGTAAAAACAACACAAAAGTGTTTACTCTGATATTCCTACAAGTATGTGAACAGGAACTGTGCAGCTGACTAAGTTGCCATTGGGAATTAATGTATGCCAGATTCTCTTGGGAGAAAACTGTTGGTCACTCAAGTGAGAGAACCATATGGCAGAGCCAAGGCGTCCCCATATTTAGGTCTGGGTCCTTGATGCACCCTAATCTTCTCAACAGCCTGTCTGTAGAGACCCCACCGTGCCCACTCTCATCTGAGCGTAGTACCGGCCACAGTTGCCTGCCTGGTGCGTTTGCATTCCATCCAAGAAGGTGAAGGAGTTAGACCCATCAAACTGTTCCTCACTCATCTACTGAGTGGAGCTCTGCAAAGAGAGTTCATGGAAGCTGGCCAAGAGGCATCAATGGCCTTCCTGGCTAGCCCCACAGGGGAACACCCCCATTATAAATTCTGCTCTGTCAAGCACATAGGAGATCTGCATAGAAATCCAGCCAGGGAAGGAACCAGGTAACAGCTTGAAGTCTTAGATTTAATATCTAAGCACACAAACTTGATCCCTAACACTCACCTTTCCATCATAGCAGCCGTGACCTGGGGCATGAACTTGACAGACCCACCAGGCTTCTAATATCTGACAACCTGCTCCTCTCCAGGAATCACCCCTTCATTTCTTCCTCTGCTAACAGATGGTAATGAGGAGGGTTGTGGGGCTCCCCAGACGGGATTATAGGTGAGGCCTGGCCTGGGTGAGCCACACCTGTGTTACCTGTGGGTGCCTCCTGCCAAGTAACCAGAGGCGTCAGGTGTGAGGGTTGAGTAAACATCTGTATACTCAGTAAAGGCTCTTCTTTCAGGCTTTTCTGAGGTAAGAGCCTTGGAACATCAGGATATAGGAAGATGACATGTTCTTCTCTTGAGCATATCTCACCAAGTGAGCTGGATATGGAGCTGTCTCTAGACTGTGGGTGCCTGGTGACCAGAGTTCTAAGTTCTCTTTGGATCTGTCACCAAGAAAGTAAAGTCAGTTTTTCAAAGTTTTGTCCCTTTGTTCCACTCCTTCAATAAGAGCTACCCAAAGGCCACACTGTGCTACTGACTGGTCACCCTCCTTCCCAATGTCACCTTCTTATAACCAAACACACCCCCTTCAATTACCCTGGGAAAACCTGAATGCAGCCAGGGCTGCAGATTTGGGAATATGGGGCTAGGTCATAAGCTCCTTTTTCTTACAATTTCTATGTCCCTAGAAAAGTCATTTTGTGTTTCAGGGCCTCCCCAGCCTCCCACCATGCACAGTGGGGATCATGCTAGTATCTATTTCCTAGCAGCTAACCAGGTGTAAATGAGATAAAACTTATAAAACTCATAATGTGGTGTCACATGTAGATAATGCACAAATGTAGAGATGGAAGAATGAGAAGAAGGTGAAGACAGTAACATAGAATACACCTCAGACAGGCCTGAGTCCCAGCTGTGTGATCTGGGGAAAGTCACTTCCCTCCTGGGCCTCATTTTTCATTCTGCACAAGTAAGAAATTTAAATTAAATGAAATCCAAATATTGTCATCCTATGACATCAAACCTTCCAATGCCTTCCCATTATATTTAGAATCAGATCCATGTGCCTCATCTCAGTCTGTGTGGTGTGCAGCCTCCACAAAGGCTCACAGCAATCAGCAGTACTGACTCACTTCAGACTAACAGAACACCACACAAATGATTAACTATTACTTCTGTGTTAGTTCAGGCTGTTACAGCAAAGAACCATACACTGTGTAGCTTATAAACAACAGAGTTTAATTGCACACAGTTCTGGAGGCTGAAAGTTCAAGATCTGGGTGCCACCATGGCTGGGCTCTGATGAAGACTCTCCTCTTAGTTGCAGACTTCAGGTTTTATACTCACCTGGCAGAGAGGAGAAGAGAGCTCTCTGGGGTTTCTTGTAGAAAGCCAGTAATCCCAAGCATCAGGGCTCTACCCTTGGACCTAATAGTTTACCAGTGGACTCATCTCCTAATTCCATCACACTGGGGACAAGGAGTTTAATGTATCAATTTTTAGAGGACAGTCCATTGTGAGTTCCAAAAATTGACTATGAAAAAATGCTATTATTTCCCTCTTATTTCCTTTCTCATGTTTTCTATCCATTAAACTCTCCTTCTCTCCAATATATTCTTAAGGTTGGTGGAGCAAGCTCTAGTGCTATGAGCTGCTTTTTGTAGAGGCTGAATGGCAAAGAACTGAGGGAGTAAAACTGAGAGAACCAAAAGAAAATCAGGCTCTCCATCTACACAGATTCTTCCAATCCCCACAAGTGTCAGCTTGGAAGCTGATTCTTTCACAATCCAACTTTATTTGAGACCACAGCCCCAGACTCTTTGGAGACCTTGAGGCAGAGGCACCTGCTAAACTCTGCAAGAATCGTGGGCCGCACAAATTGTAAGGTATTAGGTATTTGTTGTGTTAAAGGTGGTAAGTTTGGTTGCAGTGTTTTCATAGAAGAGCGGGTCACTCCCCCATATTGCAGCCCCAGGATCCTCCCTCCTTTTGCTCCTCTCTCCCCCAGGCTCCCTCTAGCCACACTGTCCTTTTTCTAACCTCCTCTGCAAACTGACTTCTACCTGTGACTGGCTATACCCGGGTAGCTCCTCCCTGAAACACGGTTTTCAGACTTGGGCAGTTCCAGATCTTGTCATTCTGGTCACAGCATTTCACCTCAGTGAGCCACTTTGGACCCACCACACAATGACTTCATAGCCCTCCCTGCCTTCCTCATCCTTTATTTTCACTATAGCACTTGCTCTGTTTTTTCACATCTACTTGTTTTAGCGTTTCTCTCCAGCTGTCCTCAGACTGGGGGCTCTCTGGGGTAGTCCACATGCTTGCACCACCAGGGCACCTGGCACAGGGTGAGTGCTCAGGGCAAGGTTGCTGAGTGAATAAATGTGGGGATCTCAAAGCCGCCTTCCTGCTTCTGACCACATCATTATGTGGAGATCATTGGTAATAACAGGAGGTTCAAGTTGGGTCTGAGATAAGGAATGGACAGAATGACCTTGGCGTGAGTCTACCCTGGTTCCAGCTGTTCCAGCCAAGCTCAGGGAAAACCAGAGAAACAGGAGTCTGCTGCCTGCTGTGGCCAGTATTATTAATGCAGCCCCAGGCAGGAGCATTACAGAACAAAACAGCCACTTGCATTTAAGGATCTTCAAGATAGTGGCTTTCCAGGGTTTCAAGGGGTCAAAGAGCAGGATCTTCTTGCTCGAAGGGCAGGAAGAGAGAGCCCAGAAGCCTGCCTTGTCCCCCTTTGCCTCCACCCCCTGGGGTGTGCAGCTTATTCATGACACATGGTCACCTCAGCCAGGGCAAATGTTTTCACCAACTTCCAAATGAGGACCTGAAGGACCCAAGAAGACCTTGTATATTCCCTGGACCTAACACTTGCCGTCCAGTGCTCCCCAACATTCTGCCCTAGTCAAGTCCTCAGCCACTTAAGCCCCCAATTATTTCTCTTTTCTAAAGGGTTGTTTTGTTTTCTTTGTATTAATAAGATGCCTGTTCTCTCCAACGTTATTGATGTGTTCAAACAGCCACAATAAAGCATCTGAGCAGGTAGCTTGTGGAAACTGCTTAGCCAGTTTCAAAATTGGTTATACATAGAAACAAGGGCCAAGAACAGTCAGGAGAATCAAGAAGAAGAAAAAAGTAGGAGGACTTATGCCATCAGATGTTTAGACTTAGATTAAAACTACAGTAAACAATCACATATGTTTTAGTAGTTTAAGGACAGAAACGAGAAATAAAATAGAGAGACCAACTTATATGCACACATTCAGATGTTTTATAAATATAAAAAATCTAAAAGGCACAGTGGATCATTAGGGAGGAAAATTCTTCTCAGTAAATGGCCCAGGATAAACTCTTTATCCATTTAAAAAAGAAAGAAATCTTGACTCCTACAATACACTATAAATGAAAATCAATACCAGGTAAATTTTAAATATAAGTGTGAAATAAGTACATATATATAATATATATGTGTGTATATCTTTCACAGATATATGTATGTATATCTATGTTTTTTAAAATGAATATTTCAGGATAACATTTTTATCAACTTAGAACAGGGAAGGATTTTTTAGCTATGACACAAAGTGCAGAAACCATAAAAGGAAAAATTGATACATTGGACTTTATTAAATTAAGAACTGCTCTTCATCAAAATCCACCTTTAAGAAAGAAAAGAAGGCCAGCACAGAATTGGAGAAACACATTTGCTGAACATTTATGTGACTATAGGTTCACATCCAGGATATGTAACTAACTCCCACAAATTAATAAGAAAAAAGGCACACACACACACACACACACACACACACACACACACACACACAAATGTCCAATAAGTATATGAAAATTTGCTCTATATTCTTACTCATCAGAAAAATACAAATTAAAACCAAGATGCAATACCACGAAGCACTGGCTAAAATTTTTTGAGACTATCAAATTATGTTGTAGATATAGAGGACCTGCAACTATAATATGCTTCTCTGTGTGTGTAAAATCTTTCAATAAATTTCAAAAACACTTTCATAGTATCTTCAAAAGATGGGCTCAAGCTTAATCCAGGATAATACAAGAAGTTCGAAGAATGGGTTCCACCTGTACTCACCATCAAATTGGTATTGACTGAGTACCACTATGGTGCTCAAAAGGTGGGAGTGAACATAGGGGAATTGGGGGCTGGGGGTTAGACCCAAGGCTGAACGACGTGGGGGGTCACTGTGGAGGGGTGGGATATGCTTGCAAAGTAGTGGGGGAGCAGAATTAGGGGTCTCAGTAGGGGAAAGGAATTCCTCAAAAACTGATTCATGTGATTAACTGTACACCTCGGTAAATTCACTGAAAAACATTTAATTGTACACTTAAAATGGAGTGTTAGTTGTACGTAGATACAGTTGGAGCACTATGTATGTACTCTATGGACTACTTTGACAGAGTAGATTTTTGAATGTAACAAGATAAGTCAACCTGAGTGGTAATATATTTTGGGAAATCAGCTCACTACAAAAAAAAAAAAAAGATGGGCCTACCCACACTCTGTGATCCAAGAATTCTACTCTTAGGTATATACCCAGTAGAAATGCCTGCATTTCATTAGATTGTTCATCAATCAAATTCAATATTTCGGACTATACTATGCATATATGACTGTCATGGTCCTCTGAACAAAACACTCTGTGATTCAGTAAAGTGGAATTGACAATTGAAGAATAGGATGATTGATAATCCTAGAGTTGAAACAGTCAAAGTTGACACTGTCACAATCATTTCTCCATGGCAGTTTGCCCACATAACCATGGAGATCATAATATTCTACAGAATATTGTGCAATGAAGTGTTTATGAACAGTCTTGCTGCAATAAAAGGAACATATATAATCAAACAATTTTGAAACCCCAGCTGAAAATCTGCCCAGTAAGCTCCCTTTCTATCTTTTTCAATGGCTAACTAGCAGGGACCCAACAGGCGGCCTTTCTGACAACATCTACAAGTACCCCAAGAATGAAAACCTCAATCTTGCTATGTTCCATGAGCAGCTCACAGCCCCTAGAAATTCCTTCTAGAGCCTCAAGGTCCTCCTGAGATAGGCTCCTGGACAGACGGCAGGGTGGTCGATCCCACGCCTCCGTTTCCTACCCCAAACCACATCTCAGGGGCACAATGACACGCCC
>CAUYRT010001304.1:0-28835 GCA_963574885.1 Lepilemur ruficaudatus
GCTGGGACTACAGGCATGCGCCACCATGCCTGGCTAATTTTTGCTATATATTTTTAGTTGGCCAATTAATTTCTTTCTATTTTTCAGCAGAGATGGGGTCTTGCTCTTGCTCAGGCTGGTTTTGAACTCCTGACCTTGAGCGATCCACCTGCCTCAGCCTCCCAGAATGCTAGGATTACAGGCGTGAGCCACCATGCCTGGCCCAAATTTTTTAAAAAATTCATTTTAGTTTATTATTAAAAATTGGGAAATATAGGAAATAAAACTCAGCCCCCTAGAAATATAAACTACTACCATTTTAATGTATTTCCTACCAGATGATTTTCTGTGCACATCTTCATATAGTTGAGATTACACATACATACTATTTTGTCTTGTACTTACATTTAAAGTGTTCTGTGCATTTCCCTACATAATTTTTGTAATTATTTTTAATGCCAAAATGATACTCTATTGTAGTTATATTCTAATGTGGTTGACTGCTTTCTTAATGTTGGACATAGTCTTCTGCTATTATGAACATTTGTACATACATCATTGTATTTTTATCTTTAGGACTATTTCCATAAAATGCAATTATAATATTAAAGAGTTAATACTTTTTAAAGGCTTTAGGTAAGTTTTAGCAAAGGTTTGTACCAAAATATACTTCCACTAACACTGTATGAGAATGTTCCATTTCATGGCAATATTGGCAGCACTGAATGTTTCCTGAAAGAAGAAAAAATCCTTGATAATTTGATGGTAAAATAGTATTTCATGGTAATTTTATTCACATTTCTTTGATTACCCTAGTTATAATATATGTCTTCTTTTGTTTTTTTTCTTCTGCCAACAACTTGTTTATGTTCTTATTTTTCCATTTTTTATTCACATGAATAAAATTATTTTGTTTTATAAAGTCTCCATTGAAACAATAAATACTCACAAGAGTTCATTTATTATATTGATTTAAATATTTTATTTAAAGAAATATTCTGAAGGCTATTGTTTATTGATAGGAAAAATATAAAGCATAGCATACATGGCTATAGATTATCATATGCTGACATTACAATAAATAGATTCTCCAAATAACATGATTAGTTTTGTAGTGCTACTAGTGGAATGCATTCCGGAGAAACGTGGTTTTACCTTCAAATCTGAGCACATTTACCTTTACATCAAAAAAGAAAAAAGGGATAATAAAAACACAACTTTGATTAGTTTAAATTTTAGTAGACCACATCTGATTTGTTGAAGAGTAAGTTCTTTTATTTACCTCTTCAAGGAAGTGATTATTTTTTTTATCTCTTTCTGTGCCTCTTTATCCTATAAAGAAATACAAAAAAACAATGAAATTTCAGGCATTCATCCTGATACTCAAGTACTTTCAAATAGACTTTTGTTGAGTGTAGGCATATTTTCTGAAAGACCATTACAAAAAAACTGTGGCTTTCTTAGGACAAGACATGATCTAGATCCGTGAGAATGCAGGTAACGTGGACAGCTATTTCTGGGATAGTATACCCACCCAGATCTGGGGTGGTGGGATTTAGGAAGGAGAGAGCCTTTCATGTAAGCCGACACGATGGATTCACCTTTGCACTAACAACATTATTGTTTTTCTTTTCAACTATGAGATGTGAAGAAGCCCTGGCCCTAGCAGCAGGATTTGAAGAAATCTGAGATTCTACCCTAAGAGCCAGACAAACATATATTTCATTATTGACTTTGTCTGGTACCTTAATAATTAACATTAAAAATCACAGAATATGTCTTATAGGACACTGCATGTACTGTTATTTCTTTATAACAAATGTGGAAGTTAGAAAGAGTGACAATAAATTCAGATGGCTGGCTACTTTAATGTAGTTTTACATTTAACAAACATTTACTGAGCACCTATCGGAAAGGATTTAAGGAATACAACAACTTAAAGTAATCAGATGAAGAAAATGGGATAAGGTAAACATTGGGAAGTGCCTGTCTGGTAGATTTTTTAAAAATTGGAAGTTTGTCAACAGTTTTGATCATAAACATTAAAACACTGATTCTACTGTGATTATAAACTAGAAGTCTACCTTCTCCCAAACATTATTTACTGACGATTGTGAGAAAATAAGATCAATGGTATTTAGAATATTTGTGTGCTACTTAAAAGAACTTATAAAAAATCTGTAATTCCAGGTATTGAGATCCATGTTTATCTTTTTAAATGTTGGGTTATCTCAGTGCCTGGCACCTAGATAGCCCTAAATGAATGCCTGCTAAATAAATGGTTAGATGCTGGAACACAGTAACAATTTTTGATATCTAGGAATCAATTTCTTGCAGAAGAATGACTTAGTTGCTCCAGATGTCATCCTCTCTGCCTCCCTCAGGAGCTTTTTCTATCAATTATCTCCTCCCTCTCCAGTCTTTACTGAACTCTTCCTTCTTTGCTGGCTCTTTCTCATCATCCTTTCAATGTGCTCCTATATTTTCCATCTACAGTAAACTATTCCTCAACTCAGGCATCCCTTTAACTTCCACCTTACAGCTCTCCTCCCTTCCCCATGAGATTCTTTGGAAAGGTATCTCCGCGTACTGACTGCACCTCTGGTTGCTCTGCACTTTGGTCTCTGCGTCCACTGTTCTACTGAAACAGTCTTCCTTAAGATCACCAATGACATCCACATCATTAACTCCAACAGACTCATTCCAATCCCTGGATTGCATGGCTTCTCCAGAGCATGTGACAGAGCTGATCACTTCCACCATCCCTTGGCTTCTGAGGCCCTGTCTTCTCTTCTTTCAGCCTCACTTGCAGTTTCTTTTTCCTCCCCTCATTCCACTATTTTGGAGTTTCTCAGGGGTTAATCCTCTTCACTCTGATTTTCACATACTACATAACCTCTTTGGGTGATCTCTTCCCTAGTTGTGACTTCAAACATCACTAATATGCCATATATCCAATTATTCACTGGACTTGAAAATCTCACAAACACAAACCCAACGTTCCAAAACTGAATTCACCTTTTCTACCAAACGTGGCTCTCCTGTATTCCTTGTGTCAGTAATGGGCACCTCCATCTACCCTGGACAGTTTCCCAAGCTAGAAACCAAGAGGTCACCCTTGAGTCCTCCTTCTCCCTCAACAATCAATCTCCAAGTCTTGTAGCGAATACGACTTACAATTTGGTTTACTTTGTCCTCTACTCTTGCCATCATCTCAGTCCAGGCTATCATGTCATGTCTGTGTCATTGCAGTAGTTACTTAAATGATATTCCTGCTTCCAGTTTTGCTCCCTTCTATACCTAGCTGACAGTCTCCACACGGTGGCTACTGTGCTCTTCTAAAAATCTCACTATGTTATCAGCTGCTTAAGACTCTCCAGTGGTTTTCCCTTGCCTTTAAGAAAAAGGCATATAAGGCTTTCATGTCTTCTCTCCCACTAGTACTCAACATTTCAGTTATATCGTACATTTGATTCAGTGCTTTTATGCACCATATTTCTCAATTTTGAGCATTTGTCTGTTTTCTGGTATTTCATAAAATATGGGCCTGTGTACTACTTGTTTCCAGATTCTCTAGGATATTTGATACTGTCATGGTATTTGTTCATGTTTCCATTCACCTGTGCCATATAGATACATATTTCCACACTAACATAACAGAACACATCACTTTGTGTTCTACATTTTTTAGTTACATTAAAAGTTATTTTCTTTTTCTTCTTCAGTTTTTGTGGTTTTATTTAAACACAGATAAAATGTGCACATGCACTGTCTATTCATTTTCTTTGTGCTTTCATTTCCATAACACTCTTCACATTTTATTGCTATGACTTGTTCAGTGCCTACCTTTCCCCACTAGACCATAGGATTCATGGTGGCAGAGACTATGTCTTTTTTTTCTCTTTATATCCCAATCCTCTAGCAGAGTATACCCCCACATTTGTAATATAAATGAGTAAAGATAATCTCTTTCTTTCACTCACCCACACATTCAGAAATACAGATTTATTTCGTCTGAAAGTGTTGGAAAAATATGTTTTGGAAAAAATATCAATGCTCTCTGCTAAAGATTTCAGATAAATAAGAGAGAGTTTCATTTATATTGAATTAGAGGTCTCAGAAACTTCTTTAGGGTGTTTCTAAGATTGATTTAAAGAATACAACCAAGGCTATAATGTATTGAGAAATCTTAAGAAATAATATATTTTATATGCAAATGACCACAGGGTAACAGTCAAAAGTGCAGAAATAGAAGGTTGTGAACAGAGTATTGTTCCCTTCCTGCAACTCATGAAAATGTCTGTTTAGAAAGTGGGAAAAGTCTGTACATCCTATAACGGCCTTATTAGTTTTTTAAAATAATGTACAAAGAAGAATATATTCTCCAGGCATGAATGGCACAGATGAGTTAATCTACAAGAAATAAATTCTAACCAGAAAGAAATAGGTAAATAGAAATTTCTAACAAATGAGACATTACTGGATTTCAGTAAGTGACTCATTCATTACTCTGAGTTGTAGCAATCCTATCATAGGAAGGCAGGGTGAATATATATGGACAAATTCTATTTTATAAACCCACCTGAAAAAACCAATGTCTTAAGATAATCAAATATGATGTCTTAATTAAGACAGAACATTTAAAGCAGGATTAGGATTTTATTACTAAGAGGATTTTCCAATAAAAGTGATGACTTTCAACCCATAAAACAGACAGGAAATGAAGCTTAGGACTTTAGTCAACTGGCAACATCGGAGATACCTATGCTACTTGCTAACTATGAAGAAGTATTCTTAACTTTCAGCACTCCTAGAATCCATTTTTCCTGTGGTTGTTTCTGTATATTGTATTTACTATTCTATAAAAATCTGTTTGTCTTGGAAAGATGATTAATTCCACTTGAAAGTATTACAGCAATTTTAAAATATAGGTTCTTCTTTTTCTTGAAATCAGATTAGCATGTCCCTTACTATAAAGCAAAACATTACATAATGCTTTTTATATTTGAGCTTTCTCTGTAGACTCCAAGTCAATGAACTTTAATACCACCTCCAGGCAAAAAACTTTTAGGCTGCCAGTGAACTCATTATTTCATTCAGCAATCATTCTCACACTGCCTTAGCCACAGGAATCCCTTTTATTGAAAAAATTGAATGTTTCTCGGGATCTGAGGTTATTTTCCTAGGGTTAGGAAAAGTCCACATGAATAATAAAAATACTGTAGTTTCAAATTCTGAGAATGTAAAGCTGCTTACACCCAGGAATCTGGGCTCTGGAGACCAAATGGCCGACATTCCCAATGTCAATCAAGAAGCCAAGTGATGAGCTTAGAGTTCCCTAATAGGGCACAGAAGACATGTCTATAAATGGCTACAATGCAGCAAAGGTGGTGCAAATGCCATAAGAAAAGAAGCAAACATGTTATTCAAGTTCACCTGAGGGAGAGAAAACTGCTGGCTAGGTCTTCATTGTAATTAGTGGCACTGCTAGACATTTTGGAAATGAATAAACTGTTCAGCAAAATCACGAATGGGGAATATTTCAATCTCAAAAAACTTCATAGAGATGGGGGTTACTGCATGTAACTTAGTTCATCTCATTTTCTTATTGAAAAAGAAATTGAAATATTACTCACAGTACCTCTACTACTTGAGAAAAAAAGACTGCTAAGAGTACAAATGGAGACATCACTGGGAAAAAAAAGGTGATGTGGGAAACATTTGCTCACGCTATTTTGTTTATTACAGAAATACTTCCACAGTGTCCAGCTTTCTTAGATCTATTATCACTCTTCTTTATTATTACTATTCACACTGTTATTTTTATTTTTGTGGTATTAGTGTTTTGACTCTTTCTACCAATACTTATTAGGTGCTTACCTATACTAGGCAGTACACTCAGCACTGAGCAGAGTGGGAACTGAAACTGATCTGGTTGCTGCTTTCATGGAGCCATGATTCATGGAACAATCACACCAATGGCATTCATGGATTCAATCGTTCATGGAACAATCACAAATAAAATAACTATATAATCACAACTGTGCTAAAGGATAGGGAGGAAAAGTATTAAGGAGCTTTCTTGCCAGCAGGTATCCAGGAAGTGTTTCCTGAAGAAGTGGAAGTCATGGTGAGGCTTGAAGGATGAATAGGAGTAAAGCTGGTGAGAGGAGTGGAGGGGGTGGGTGGGAGTGCTTCAGGAAGAAGGAACAGTGTGCTCTAAGGGTGGAGGGCAGGGAGGAACACTGTGCACAGGAGGGGAGCGCGGGAACAAAGAAGCTTGAGAGATTTGTCGGAGCTGATCAGAGCCTTGAAGGACACGCTAAACATTCTGAACTCCATCCTAACAGCAAAAGGTGTTAAGCAGGGAAGTGATATGTTGACATTTATGTTTAATCTTTTGCTTTGGCTGCTACTGGAAGCCAAGAGTGGCCTGGAGGGAGGCCAGGAAGCTGTGGGGAGACCAGCTGGGAGGCTCTCAGAGCCTGCAGTCCAGGGGAAGGTGGGCAGTGGGTAAGCACTGGGGTGGTTCAAGGCATATTTCATAAGAGGAAATTGGAGAACTTGGTGACTGGGTAGTTGTCTGGGTTTGGGGGATGGAGGGAGAAGGAGGCGTTAAGGATGATTTCCAAGTTTTCCAATTGGGTAGATGGAGGTGCCATCTACTAAGGGGGGAAATGGAGGAAGAACAGCTCCAAAGGCCTGAAGACGAGTCAAGTTTGAGGTGTCTGAGAGACATCCAAGTGGAGATGGTAAGTAGGAAGTTGGGTAAGCAGGTCTGGAGCTCAGAATAGAGGTCTAGAGACAAAAACTGGAGGACCCTGGCATGTAGGTAGCATTTGAAGCCATAGAGGATCAGTTTAGGGGAGGGAGGAGGAGGAAAGGGGAGAGCAGACAGGAGACTTACGGATCAAGGACTAAGCCCCGTGGCTCATCAATACTTAGCCCTCCAGTGAGAACTCTGTATTTCGTGCATAAACCTTTCCATGTCAAAGCAGATATTACACCTTATTATCATATGGTACTGTAATCTTATAATCTAGTAAGAATGCGCATATATTCAGTTTAAAAATGACTGCACATAACTCAAACTGGTATCATTCAGGAAAGATGTGAGAGACAATAGGGTCCCAATCACCAACACAGAGCAGGCAACCAGAGGAACAAAATCTGTTTTCTGCTGGAAGAATTACACAGAACCCTTGTATTTTGGAGAAAGACTGCCACTGTTACAACCGCGTTATTTTGCACTTCCTATTATAACCGATGGAACCAACTGAGGGATTTGAGTTGGAATAGACAACCGACTCCGCGGGAAATTCCAAACATCTGGGAGATACAGATAAGCAGCCCAAGCCCTTGCTCCTGCGGCTGTGGAAGAGACCCAGTGGAGCCTGATGAGCCCTCTCTAGAGACACAGGCACTGTCGAAGCCTCAAGTTCCTTGGCAGATCTTGTTTCATTTCCCTGTTAAGCCTTATGTGCCATGACTGCCCTGCCCTGTCCTTCTGCTCCAGGTAAACAAATCTTTGCTTTCTCACATCTGTGCCTCTGCTCACAACCTGCAATGTACTTGCCCACACATCCGCATTATACAGATCTT
This sequence comes from Lepilemur ruficaudatus, assembly GCA_963574885.1. Lineage (NCBI taxonomy): Eukaryota > Metazoa > Chordata > Mammalia > Primates > Lepilemuridae > Lepilemur > Lepilemur ruficaudatus. The sequence continues at coordinate 7,582 of CAUYRT010001304.1, forward strand.
TCAAAGACCACCTCCGATGCCACCTAACCTCTTCTAGGTAAAAACAAATTTCTCTCTTTTCCAAATTTACATAACCCAGTATTTGCACTTCTCTTAGCACTTCATGCTTTCTCCCTGGAGCTGCAGTTATCTGGATACACGCCATAGGTTCTCTTTGAGGCTTTAAGCTCCAAGAGGGCGATAGGCATGTAGTATTTGTTTATATTCCAGATTGCAACTAATATTGGAGTGTATACTGCTCCGATACAGAAAAAGAGGAGAGCTTTTCCTGAGGCATTTCCCTTCTGTTATGATTGAGAGGATGGTAATATTTGGTGGTGTGAGAAGGGAGCAGGAAAACATTGACCTATTTCTTTTCATTCCCACAGTACTAGACAATGGCTCAGAGGAGCACATACTGAATTATTAACTCTGCAGAATGCCTGAAACTTACAGCCGATCCAGAATCCTGAATTACTGAATATGAGGTTAAGAGGCAATGCGATAGTTTCTTTTTCATTAATGGCAGGGGTCCCAAAACCAATATAGTGTTAATATATACTTTGAGTCTTTTTTACAAACTTGGATAGCCACACTCTGCTGTAAGCTGGGGACTGAGAATGGTGACCCCTCAGACCCTCACCTTGCTCTAAGCCAGGCAGCCTGTCTAGCTTGTTTGCTGCCTACACAGTTTAATCAGCAGCTCCCCAGAATTAAGCTGTCCCTCCTCCTTCGCAGGGGCTTATCCCATTCTCTGCTGTCTTACATCTAACAAGCATCAGGATGTTTCAGCTGCTAGCCTGTGGTGTCATGTCCCTTAAAGATTCAAGGGGCTTCCTGGTGATAAGTTATCTTACAAAGATAACAACAAATTTTAAAACTCTATAGTCCATGTAAAATGCAAGTCAAAATGTTTTAGTATAAAAGAAAACTCCAGCACAGAAGCATAGAGCAGAATGGTGGTTGCCAGGGGCAGGGAGGGTGGGAGAATTGGGGAGATTTTGATCGAGGATGCAAAGTTTCAATTACACAGGGTGAATAAGTTCCAGAGATCTAAAGGACAGCAATGTGATTACAGTTAATAATACTGTAGTGTATACTTGAAATCTGCTTAGAGAAGGTGATGGATTTGTTAATAAACTTGATTATGGTAGTCATTTCACAATGTATATGTGTATCAAAACATCCTGCTGTATACCTTACATATATACAACTTTATTTGTAAATTATACCTCAATAAATCTGGAAAAATAAAAATAAATTAAGTAGTAAAATCTAATAAAGAAAGAAAACTCCATATGTATCTAAGTCAGTTGTTCATATTTTGAACGTGAATAGTATTAAGCAGACAGTAGCATTCGTTATCACTGTCTGGACTTACCTCTTTGGTAACACAAGGAAGTAATAATGCCAAATTACAGAACTTCAAAGCATTCTGTTTTTCTTCAATATCAATATAACACTGGAAATGAAAAAATAACCCATATTAAAGGTAATCACATTTTTATGTAATGGAGTCAAAGTGACCTTAAAAGAGTGGTCATCATTACCTTTGCCAAGTACAGGTAATTGGAATTAGAATAACCAGGGTGTAGTTCTTCAGCCTGATTTAAGACAAAAGACAAGAGAGTAACAGGACAATACTAAAACAACAATAACCACAAGGGAAGAGAATGTATTTCAATAATCAAATATTATCAACCAAATTGCTGCGAGAATTTAGACTAGCTATTTCACATTTGAATCATTTTATCAATCTAAGTGTCTTTTGGGTGGAGACATGGCTTTTGCATTTATTTAGCCATTAAAATAACATTGTTTACTAACCTCATAAAGCTTACAAAGCAGTGAGATACTTTAAGGGGAATGCAAGTTAGGGTGCTGAGGAGAGGTTCAACATCTTAAGAGAGCACATCTTTTGTAAAGGACACTGGAATCTCTACAGAATCCAAAAGGTAAGGGTTCTGGGAGGAGGAAGACAAAATCTCCCGGGGTAGGGAGCCAGACTGGGTGGAACTCTTTAAGACTAAGTAGGTGAACAGTGTCTGGACCTGGTGTGGAACCTGCTGGAGAGACAGTAAAGCCACAAACAGTTAAAGGAAGTTGTCACATTCGGTCCTAGCCAGAGCCTTGAACATCCTGTAGAGCCATCCACAGTGCTGATGGGTTCTGGTTCTCCTGTTTCTTCTCTCTTGCCTAATGATTTCCATTTTAATGTTTCTAGTTTGGTAAGTGCCTTTCTTTAGCCATCCTAATAAGAGGAACTGAGACGGAATTTTGCTCAACGATGCCTTCTATGTCCAATAGTTGCTCCAGCTCTGTCCACAATCCATCTGGATAACTTGCCCAGTGCATGAACATAAATATCTTATTTCTTCAATACCGGCATTTTAACTCTGCATAGATATCTTAAGACCTATGCTTAATTAACAAAAGTGATTATAAATCAGAACACCTCTTTTTGTTCTCATGGTTAAAAAAAATGAAGCCCAAAGGAATACAGGCTACTAATGACATTGAATTCCTAAAGTGGAGCAGAGTCTGACCTTTTACCAAAGGCCTTGGGTGAATTACAAGGAGGGCAGCATTAGTCAGTATAATGTTCCAATTAAGGAGCAGTTTCTAGAGAGGCTCTTAGAAGACTAACAGCTGGCAAAGTATATTATACATGTCTGCTTGGTCTTGGCTATCCAAGTTCCTTGAAGGCAGGACCTGTTTTGGTCATTTCTGTGTTCCAAGCATTTGACACTGTGTTTGGTACTAGTTATGTGCTTAATAAACACTGTTTAATAAATTAGTTTTGCTTTAAAACATCTCATAACCCAAGCAGCAGCCTTCTGCCATATCAGGACATAGCAGAAAGCTCTGCAGCTGGTAAAGCCACTAATAGAGAATCAGAGATCATATGATTGCAAACAGTGGGTGCAATCAGGGCAGTCTGTACCCTAGGACTGCCACACTTATCCATCTACTACACACACCCATCTCCCACTGGTTTCCAGCCATCCTATTGGCTGCCATTGGAATTGCCTCAAGACCTTTAAAAACACTGATCAAGTTTTAAAAACACATATCATATAACCCAACAATTCCCTAGAGAAATAAAAAATATATCCACACAAAAGATTGTATATGAATGTTCACAGAAGATTTATCTGTATTAATAATAGCCTCAAACTGGAAACGACTCAAATGTCCATCAATAGGTTAACACATAAACAAATTGTGGTTATATCCATAGAATGGAATATTATTCAGCAATGGAAAGGAACTACTGATACACTCAATAAAATGAATGAATCTCAAAACATTATGTTGAGCCAAAGAAGCTAAATATACAAAAAAGTAAAGCCATATAATTTTATTTATATAATATTTTAGAATAGGCAAAACTATACTAAAGTGACAGAAAGCAGGCCAGTGGTTACCTGGGGCAGGGGGTGGGGAAAATTTATAGCAAGCGAGCGAAGATAACTCTCTGGGGTGATGGAAATGTTCTGTATCTTAAAATGGTGGCAGTTATATGGGTATATAAATTTGTCAAACCTCACTGAACTATGCACTTAAAATGGGTATAATTTATTGCTTATAAACCATACTTCAATATACCCAGAGATTCTGAAACAATTTGTCTGGGTTGTGGCCTGGGATGACATTTTTTAAAACTCCCCAGATGATTCTAATGTATAACCAAGTTTGAGAGCCGCTGCCCTAGGGAATCCTGCCAGAATTTTGGATGAGGTGGGAAGCACGCTACAGTTTGAAAGAATTCCTCCTGGCGATTCACAGATGACTACTCAAGTTGTCTAAAATCACCTCCCTGCATGCTTTGAGGCTGTGGAGGTCAAGATTTTCCCTGACATAGGAGCAAAATAATAGTAGCTAACATTTATTTTTAGTTAGAACATTTGACATGCTAGACTCTGGGCCAAGAAAATTACAGGCATTATTTTATGTGATCTCCACAAAAACTGTACAAAGTAGGTATCAATATTAAGATGTCCACTGCACAGATGAAGAATTTGAGAGTAGGAGAAATAAAGAAATGTGTCCGGGTCATACAGACAGGAAAAGGCTCGGGTCTCAACTTCATTTGTCTGACACTAAAGCCAGTGCTCTCAACCTCTGTGGGACCCAGCTGGATGGCTCTGCAGACACATTCCCGGCCCCTGGGAGGGATGCACTGGGGACAGCAGTCCTGTAGTCCAGGTTCCAACCACTTGGCCTCCTGTGGGGGTGGGGGTTACAGACCCTCCTAGGGTGTGGGATCCAAGGTGGGTGCTGTGCCCTTTCCTCTCCTCCACCTCCCGGATGTCTTAGTTCCTCTGCAGCCTTAACCCTCCACAGCAAGGCTCCTCGGTACCCTCAGCTGTCGCAGTAAATATGGGAGGAGCATTCCGGATGCCTTTCCACTCCCTTTTGACAAACACCACGGAACACATTTTCATTCAGAAGTCTAAGTCATGAACACATGGTGGAGTCCCCAAGATGGTTTGCTGAAATGTTTAAATTTTAACGAAGTTAAAATTCTGTGAGTTTTTATTGGGGGCTTACTAGGTGGTAGGCACACTCTAAGCAATTTACTTGTATTAATGTATATAATCCTCATAACACCTCTATGAGGTAGATACTATTATCCCTGTGTTATTTACTAAATTGAGAGAGAGAGGTTAAGTAATGTGTCCAATGTTAGTCAGCTGGTAAGTGACAGAACTGAAATTTAACCAGGAAGTCTGGTTCCAGAATTTTCACTCTTTATCCCTACATTATTGTGCCACTTACCACTTTTTTTTTTTTTTTTTGAGACAGGGTCTCGCTATGTTGCCCAGGCTGGTCTCCAACTCCTGGCCTTAAGTGATCCTCCTGCCTCAGCCTCCTCAGTAGCTGGGATTACTGGTGCAAGCTGCCCCGCCCAGCCCAGTTACCACTTTTGATTTTACCTGTGTTTTATTTCAGGTACTTTTGTAATGTTCTGAAAACCTAATCCCCAATTATAACTTTGACATTATGAGGAAATGAGTTTCAAGTTCAAGTAACATTTTTGCTAATTAACTTGGCACCTTTTATAGAGATATTTTATCTTAAATATACCATGATCCACATTCTTATAAAATTTAAAATGAGAGAACTAATTCTCAGTGGTAGAAAAAAGGTGAAGAAATAGGGAGGATGCAGTCTTAGACTTCACTCATATCTTAAATCAAATCTTTGATTGCCACTGTGTGAAACTGAACAAGTTAAGTTCCTGAGCTATTAATTCCCTTTTTTAAAAAAACATAAAAGATCATGTTAAATAAAAAAATTAAAAATGTACAGCTCTTGTGCTTTTATTTCCTGTACTTTTTTCAGCTGGGCTTGTGCTTGATTTCAGAACACTTATTTTTTCATATGGCACTCTAGGCAGCCACTGGCCAGAGGTTAGAGATGGAAAATGAGAGGAAATTTATTCTCCATTTTAGACATACTTGATTTCCAGATTCCCTGTCAGTCCTATAAAATCCATCCCTGAAATACAACACAAATATTAGTGCATGCAAGATGTTGGACAATACAGCTCAGAGCCTGATCTCCTCTGTATTTTTATAAACCTGAAATAGGTAGGCTGGAAAGGAAACCACATTTAGCAACCGGAAGATTTTATAACTGGTTCCAGAGAAAGGTGAAGGGTTTAGCCCAAGAGGAAGTTGATTATATGGGTGGATATATTATACATTTATATGTGTGCCTACATCCTTATTACTACTCAGAGTTGTATTAGTACAGCAATTACACATTTTAAGATAGGAAGGAAAATACTGATTTGTTCTCATGTTCCAAAAATCTTCCATAATACTGGCGTTGGTGGTACAGTGGTGAGCCTTCTAAAAATCTTCCATAAGCGTGTCTGCAACTTAGGAGGGGCCTTTTAAGATAACTCTTCCTTTTGGCATATTTTAATTATTTAAGATTAAACTAGTTCTATATTAGGTAAATCAGGAGTATGGGACCAACTCTAATAACCAGGGCATGACTGTTTCTGCACATGCTCACATGACTTGGAAAGCTACTCCTGGATTTCATAGTAAGGGCTGCTATACCTAAACTTTCATTTAGGCTGCTGAGTTATTGTTCAAAAGTAGACTATTATTCCCAGGACCTAGGGCACAGTTAGCTGCTCTAAGAAGTTTACATTTAAAACATAACTTGTGGCCTGTAATCCTAGTACTCTGGGAGGCTGAGGTGGGAAGAACACTGAGGTCAGTTGTAAACCAGCCTGAGAAAGAGCAAGACCCCCATCTCTACTAAAAATAGAAAAATTAGCCAGGCGTCATGGTGCACACCTGTAGTTCCACCTACTCAGGAGGCTGAGGTGAGAGGATCTCTTGAGCCCAGGGGTTTGAGGTTGCAGTGAGCTACGATGACACCACTGTACTCTAGCCTGGTGATAGAGCAAGACTCTGTCTCAACAACAAATAAACAAATATAACTTGCATTATAAGAGGCTTAAAGCAACATCCCAAAAGTATTAATAGGATTCAAACTGGGGCTTCTCATGGAGAAAAGATTTCCTTGATAACAAGGGTAGCAGGAACTGGTGGAGATGGTAGCTGGTTGGACATTAAAATAACGGATCGACAAAATGTACCTTAAGGAAATTTTGCAAAGCTTCTTGTACCGTTGAAGATGGTATTTTTCCAAACAGAGTAGCAGCCATTTTTTTTTCTATCCAGCTCAGTTTTGATATCTGCAAATACAGAGCAACATCATACTTAGAAAGTTGTTCACCTTTTGAATGGATAAACTCTTCCCAGTTAGATATGTGCATATATGTATATATGTGCATATAAATATAACATATACAAATATAAATTAAATACATATTCATAAATAATAGATATGAGATATCACCCTTTGGTATTAATATTTGCCTTCTTTTTCATAGTTCTAAGAAACCATGAGCTCCAGAAGCACTGGTTTCAGAACCAATTTGAAATACTCCTGATATAATTTGTGTCCAAGCAAAGAAAAAGGAGTGGGGTGGGGAATAATGCTGATCCTGTTTCTTTATTTCATTTGAGATTCTAAGACGACCACAGAGTATTTCTTTGAATAGCATGTAGTAGCCACAAAACTGCCTTTGCTCTCTTCCTGCCTGCTCCATGCTGCCAACCAACCTCCAGACCCAGAAGCAGCATCTCAGAAATGTAAATAGAACAAGGATCCTCAACCCAGAGGGAGTGTAGAATGAGGGCCCAGTATACATAGTGACAATCCAGAAGATTGTTTTAACCAATAACCACCAAAACTAAATTTCACATTACCATTTATTTTTTGCTTTCTTTTTAAAATTGTTCATTTTTCCTCCAAATATGAATACTAGATGTTTCTTATAAAAGATTCGACTGGTTCAGGAATGAATACTTAAAAGTTAATGATGTAGTTAATGCTCTCCCCAACCCCAGGAAGCATCTTCCTTCTCAGACCCATATTTTAGATTTCTAGGTAGCCATTATCCTCTACTTTTTAAAAAAAATTATTTCTTTCTCTACATATTTTCACTTATTGGTATGCTTGTTTTTGCTTTGTTCTGACTTTGTAAAAAATTGTATCGTATTATTTCCTTGTATGACTTTTTTTTTTCACTTAACATTATGGTTTTAAGATTTCATACAAGATAATGAATATAACCGCAGTTCAGTCATTTAAAACACTGAAAAATCCCATCATTTAAACATACATCAACAGTTCTTTTTTTTTAAATTTCAGACTATTATGGGGTACAAATGTTTTGGTCACCTGAATTGCTTTTGTCCTGCTTGAGTCAAAGTTGTAAGTGTGCCCATCACCCAGATAGTGTACACTGTACCTATTAGGTATGATTTCACCATCCCCTCCATCCCCATCCCATCTGCATGATTTCCACATCAATTATTTTATCTCTCTTTTGTCAATGGACATTTGGGTCTTTTTTATTTTTTTCCTCTTCTGAACAAGGCTGCTAGAGGCATCCCTGTACACGCTTTCTGGAGCACATTTGCAAGGGTTGCTGTAGGGTAGGCACCACTGTGTATCATATGGCAGGTAAGTAACCAAATCTAAAAGATAGTACTCAATTGTTTCCTAGGTGGTTATGCTGATTTGTTTCCTCAACAATGTTGCTCCATATCCTTGTAACACCTCATTCTGATATTTTAAAATTTTATCAAATGAGGAGGAATAAAGTGGCATCTACATGGGGTTTCCGTATCATTTTCTATGCTTTTTAAAAAATTTCAATTTGACCAAATTACATTATGATCAGAAAAACTGCATGACATCAATTCTTTGAAATTTATTAAGACTTGCTTCATAGCCTCATATACAGTCCATTTTAGTAAACATTCTACATATGCTTAAGAAAATGTATATTTGCCAGTGATTAGGTGCATGTTTTCATATTTGTTTATTAGATTAAGCTTATTTAATGTCAAGTTCCAATGTTTTCCATGCTTACTAATACTTTTTTTGGTCTCCTGTTCTATTAATCACCAAAAGAAGTGAGTGAAAATCTACCAGTATGTGGTGGATCTGTACATTTATCCTTATATTTTGGTCAATTTTTATTTTATAGTTTTGAGGCTATTATTAGGAGTACACTAGTTTATAAATACTTTCCTGGTGAATCAAACTTTTTATTATTATATAGTTACCCTCTTTGTCTCTAAGATACTTTTGCCTTAAATATATTTATATATACGTATGTATGACTGTGTATACACACATCCACACACAGAGTAGCCCCCTTTTATCCATGGGTTATATGTTCCAAGACCCCTAGCAGATGCCTGAAACAACAGATAGTACCAAAGCTGATATATATACACAATGCATTTTCAATCTAATAACCTAGACAGTTAGTAAGTATACAGCATGGATATGCTAGACAAAGGAATGGTTCACATCCTGGTTGGGATGGAGCAGGACGATGTGGAATTTTTATCACACTACTCAGAACAGTGCACAATTTAAAATTTATAAGTTATTTATTTCCAGAGTTTCCTATTTAATATTTTTGTGTCATGGTTGACTATGGATAACTGAAACTGCAGAAAGTAAAAGATAACAGGGGGACTACTCTTTGTGTGTATGTGTGTATGTGTGTGTGTGTATATATATGTATATGATTTTATTTTGGTTGCTATTTTTTTACTATTTATTATTATTTTTCTACATGTTTACTTTCTATGTTTCTTGGTCATTATGTATTCTTAACATCAGTTTTATTGACATATAATCTACGTGAAATAAAATTTCATCCATTAGAGGTGTACATGGTTCAATGAGTTTTGATAATTGCATACAATTCTGTAACTACCACAACAATCAATACACAGTACATTTTCATCATCCTACAAAGTTCTCTCAAGCCCCTTTGCAATCAATCTCCTTATTCAACACTGATGAAAGAAATCCTAAGTGACACAAACAAATGGAAAAACATCTCATGTTCATAAACTGGAAGAATCAATATTGTTAAAATGACCATATTGCCCAAAGCAATATAGAGATTCAATGCAATTCCTATAAAAATACCAACATAATTTTTCACAGAGTTAGAGAAAACAATCCTAAAATTCACATGGAACCAAAAAAAGAGTCCAAATAGCCAAAGCAATCCTAAGCAAAAAGAACAAAACTGAAAGCGCCACATAACCTTACTTCAAATTACACTACAAGGCGACAGTGACCAAAACAGCAAGGTACTGTACAAAAACAGACACATACCTCAATGAAACAGAATAGGGAACCCAGAAATAAAGATATATACTACAAGACAACAATACTCAAAATAGCATGGTATTGGTATAAAAACAGACACAAAGATCAATGAAACAGAATAGAGAACAAAGAAATAAAGACATATACCTACAACCAACTGATCTTTGACAGAGCAGACAAAAACATACCCTGGGGAGAGGACATCCTCTTCAATAAATGGTGCTGAGGAAATTGGAGAGCCATATGCAGAAGAATGACAATGGATCCCTATCTCTCACCATATAAATAAATTAACTCAAAATGGATTAAAGACTTAAGTGTAAGGCTTGAAATTATAAAAATTCTAGACGAAAACCTAGGAAAGTCTTCTCTGGACATTGGCCCAGGCAAATAATTTATGACTAAGACTGCAAAAGCAAATGCAAAAAAAAACAAAAGAAATAATCAACAAAGTAAATAGACAATCTACAGAATAGAAGAAAATATTTGCAAACTATGCATCTGACAAAGTACTAATATCCAGAATCTACAAGGAACTAAAAAATTCAGCAAGAAAAAACAAATAACACCATTAAAAAGTGGGCAAATGACATTAATAGACATTTTTCAAAAGAAGATATATAAATAGCCAAAAAACATGAAAAAACCACTCAACATTACTAATCATCAGAGAAATGCAACTTAAAACCACAATGAGATACCATCTTACTCCAGTCAGAATGGCCATTACTAAAAATTCAAAAAACAACAGATGTTGGCACAGATGTGGTGAAAAGGGAACACTTATACACTGCTGAGGGGAATGTAAATTAGTACAACTTCTATGGAGATCAATATGGAGATTTCTCCAAGAACTAAAAGTAGATCTACCGTTCAATCCAGCAATCCCACTACTGGATATCTACTTAAAGGAAAAGAAATCACTATATCAAAAAGATACCTGTACTCTCATGTTTACTGTAGCACAATTCACAATGGCAAAGATATGGAATCAACCAATGAGTGGATAAAGAAAATGTGGTGTATATATATACTATGGAATATCACTTGGCCATAAAAAGGAATGAAATGATATCTTTTACAGCAACTTTAATGGAACTGGAGGCTATTATCCTAAGTGAAGTAACTCAGGGATAGAAAATCAAATACTGTATGTTCTCACTTACAAGTGGGAGCTAAGCTATGGGTATACAGGGTCATACAGAGTAGAATAATACATATGGGAAACTCCAAAGGTGGAGAGGTAGGAAAGTGTTGAGGGATAAAAAATTACCTATTGGGTACAATGGACACTACTCAGATGACGGGTACACCAAAAGCCCAGACCTCACTGCTTTGCAATACATCCATGTAACAAAACTGCACTTGTATACCCTAAAATATTGAAATATAAAGACATGTTTAAAACTTTAAAAAATCTCCTTACCCAACTCCTAGCCCCAGACAACTACTGAGTTATGACTATAATTTGCCTTTTCTAGAATTTCATATCAATGGAATTATACGTTATGTAGTCTTTTGTGAACTTTCTTGGCATAATGCTCTGAAGAGTCATGCAGTTGTTATGCTGCTAAAGCTGCCATGAACATTCATGTACAGGTCTTTGTGTGAACATATATTTTCATTTCTCTTGGTCAATAGCTAAGAACTGCTGTACCATTTATCATTCATTCACATATTTATTTATTATTCATATATTTCCATCAAAATACATGGGAGTTTCAATTGCCCCACATCCACATCCTTGCCAACACTTGGTACTGTCAGTCTGTTTAATTTTAGCTCTTTTAGTGAGTATGTAGTGGTCTTTTTCTGTGGTTTTCATTTGCATTTTTCTAATGACTAATGATACTGAATATCTTTTCATATGCTTGCTAGCTACTCATAGACCTTCTTTTGTGAAGTGATAATACAAAAAGGATTGAAATTTGATCTAGAAAACAAAGGTGGAAACACTTCTAGTTTTCTCCTTTTCTCTTCAATTTAATGTTATGGCTACAGCCAATGTTTAGCAAAACGCTGTAACTAGTAAAGGTAATGTTATAAAAACTGCCTGACATCCTGGAGTAAAAGAAAAGCTCCATCAATCCTTTTCAAGTCCTAGCTTGTCTTCTTGCACAGCTGTTAACTAACAGTTTATTTTCAGAAAGCAGCTTTGAATTTTGCTCATGCTCCTCATCCATTTTCCCTCCCTCCAAATTCTTCTTATTTTAAAAAACACATGATACATAGCTGTTTAATATTCTGTATCCTATGTTTCCAAAATCTGAAGTCCTTTAAGGTCTACTGATGTTCTTCTTCTTCTTTTTTTTTTCCCCTGTTGACTGTGATTCCTATTGGCTTATCTCTTTGTATATGCTACCGCGAGCTCATCATTGTTGAGACACTTTCTGCAAAAGTTTTACAAGGCCTATGTGAAGGCAAATTCCTCCAGGGAGGATCAGCATTTGCTTCTGCCATTGGCCTGTGGCATGAAGATCGGGGTCCATTTTGAATTAAAATTTCTTTCTTCGGGGTTTAAAGCCTAAACAAATGATGTACATTCAAGCCCCAGACACTCATGAGTTTGGGTCAATGGCTTTTAAATATTACGAGAGTTTCCTCCCTTTACCTTTGTCTCCACGTTGTCAAGGTTAAGAATGAATTTTAGTTGCTATAAGCTTGTGCTGAGTCAATTGCATTTCCTCCTGGGAATAGCACTTTTTGAGTCCTAGACATATTTGTGGTCATCTTCAAGCTGCTCCCTTCTCTGCTCAGGTTGGCCGTTCGCCAACTCCAATAAAGGTCTACGTACTAAGCTCTAGGTTACCAGGCTTAGTGAATGCCTCTGGCTAGCAGGTGATTTTGAGGCTGGCTTATCACTCCTTGGAACTGGTGTCCTTGCTTTTTTCTGGCCTCTGGCTTTTCCCTTTATTTTTTTCTGTAGGTTCTTCCACTTATTTGATTAGAAACACACACACTACATACTCACATAGACTTTATGATATTTTGTGGCCAGAAAGTTTCGAGTTCTTTAATCTGCATATGCTAGAAACATTCTTTACACATTTCTTTATTCTCTCTTGAATACCTTGGTGAAACCTGATTCCATTGCTGGAATGCGTTCCAACTTCCTCTCACACAATTCATATTTATCATCTGTACTTACAGTCTGTAGGCAGTAGAGCATACTAGTTAAGAGCAAACACTTTGGAAACAAACTGCTTGTGTTTAAATCCTGTTCTACCACTTATTAGTTGAATGACCCTGGGGAAACCATTCACTTTACAACATTAGTGAAAGAATTGAGTGAGCTATCATATGTAAAATGTTTACCACCATATAAAATGCTTACAAGAGCCACGTACATGGTAGTCATTATTACTACTGTTTTTTATAGTCTTTGTTTATTGTACTTTTTCTCTAGTTTCAGTCAATTATTCAAGCAACAAATACTTATGGAGAAGCTTATTTTAAGTGTGAGGAACTGAGCTTGATTCTGAAAAGAATACCAAGAAATACAAAATGTGGACTCTCTTCCAGGGAGCTTTCAGATAATGTGGGATAAACAAAAAACAAATAGAAAGTAAACAATGTGAGTCGTTCGAAGGTAGTACAACCTTAGCAAATGAAAAGTATAGTTAAAGTGCAATAGTTCAGAGAATGAAGGCAACATCGTGTATTTTGCAACATTCAGTAGATTATTAAAAATACGAGGGCTGTAATCATTCTATTATATTATTTGACTTCGCAAACTCACAGCTTGCACAAAGTGGGGAAAACAGATGATATACCTTTCCCTCTTTTCTTTGTGAAAATATAAGTTTCTTTCCTATGGTACACTATGTCAAAAGCATGAAGTTTGAATTTCAATGCTGGCTCTTTCATTGACTAATTAAATGGGACTTTGGGAAGGTTCTTAACATCATGAAGACTCAGATTCTTAATCTTTAAAACTGGTGTAATTGCAGGGTGCAGTGGCTCATGCCTGTAATCCTAGCACTTTGGGAGGTCGAGGTGGAAGAATTGCTTGAGGCCAGGAATTCAAGACCAGCTTAACAAGAGTGAGACCCCTTCTCTACAAAAAATAGAAAAAAATTAGCTGGGCATGGTGGCACACGCCTATAGTTCTAACCACTTGGGAGGCTGAGGCAGGAGGATCACTTGAGCCCAGGAGTTTGAGGTTGCAGTGAGCTATGGTGACACCACTGCACTCTAGCCCAGTAGACAGAGGAAGACTGTGTCACAAAATAAAACAAAACCAAACAACTGGCATAATACTAACTGCTTCATAGGACTATTTTAAGGATTAAATGCAATAAGAAATACAAAGTATATAAAGCACATTTGGCAATTCGACATATAGCAGGTGTTCAATAAAAGTAAATTCCCTTCTTCATCTCTAATTCTCTTTCTGCCTCAATGAAAAAGTTATCTCTTTTCTCATTCACAAATAGCACTTCCTTTTTAAGGCAACCTGGGAGAGCCACAAAGGGAGAGAATATGACTACTCCAAGGGGAAATAGAAAGGCAGGAAAGAAAAATGACACACATATATATAAAATATCACATATAATATATAAAATGTAGAGTTATAAGTGTATAAATTATAAAATATATAATCAATTTTTAAAATGTGTAAACCATAAATTCATATAAAATTATAAAATATGTATATTATACATTCATATAAAATGTATACTGACATTGTAATTCTCCAGGCACTTGGTAAAAATAAAAGTATAAATAAGTTACTGAAAATGTATCACATAATCATAGTATATTCAAACAAGATTCATAAATAAGGGCATTCAACTTACAGTATAACAGTATCTTCCCTTGAGGTAATACAAAAAGGATTCTTCAGGCAAAAGTTGGATTGCTTTATCTAGATGTTCCTGAAAGACACATACAAAGGAAAAGTCATCTCCCAAGTTTCAGATGTTGTTGAATGGAACTATGCCAATGCCTAGTAAACACTAGAGCAGTTTTATAATGTTGTCTCAGTCCCCATCCCATGCCTACCATTGATATAATACATTGTTATCAATAATTCAATTATCAAAAATGATTGCTTGCAACCACAACCAGAACTGTGACTATTATTTAACAAGGTTAAATATTATTTAACAAGGTTTAAAATGTTGCAATAAAAATAGAAATACCAAAGTCAAAAATGCTTATTTGCCCGTGACTTGCCTAGCTGATACTTACTGAATCATAAGTGAGCTTCCAGATATCGAATGATGTGGAATAGGGTATAATGGAAGAAAAAATAGCAGAACTAGATGGGAGAGGAATCTATTCCCCTGGCATTATCAAAATGGTTATAGGAAACTGGTTGGTTGTCCCTGTAATTATTGACCCCAAGGGATTATTTATTGAGCTATTATAACCAGAGGCAAATAGTGAATTATGTGTATGTGGACTACTTATTTATCTATCATGGTAAATTTAAGCCCCTAGATTGGATCCTATTTCCCCACTAAGTCAACATGTGGATATTAACTACTTAGTCCCAGTCACACTTACGATGTTGGCAAGCTCATGACCAAAAGGCTGATCCTCTATGTTTGAAAAATAACACTCATCTACTCTGTGACATCTTTCAGGATCTTGAATAATAATATTCAATTACCCAAATATTAACAGTTGGATTCTTTTTGTCACAGTACTATTTAAAGAGTTCCATTTCATTTCCTGTTTAAAAAAATAACAAATTCCTAGAGCTTAATTTGTTTAATAATCTGATTTATACCTGTTAATGGAACATATAGCTACATTTAAACATTTTTAATGTCAAGAAATACCTTGAAGAGATGTCCATAGTTGATTTTGTTTTGTAAGCCCTCAAATTCAGATACATAGCCACAAAAAACTGCATACCTGAAAAGAATAAAAACAGTGGCTACTGTATAAATTTTTAATCAAATACCACCAAAGCAAAACATTACAAAAATCTCTAAAGCATTCATTAATATTTAACAAAAGTATTTATATAGATCCAAGGGCCCTAACAATAATAAACATTGATACTTGACATTAACAAGAGGCCAGTTTCCTCACCTATAACTGAAGATACTAATAATACTTCTGTGTATGCTGTGAGGGTAAAATGAGCTGAAACAGATAATGTGCTTAGAACATCGCCTGGCATGTATGGAGTGTCAATAAATGTTACCTGCCTCTATCGTAGTCATCATCAACATCAAAGTCAAAAAACTCTAAGAAAATCTAATCATGTAAGTATTAAATTGAAGAACATGTCAACAGATTTATAAATTTAAAAACATTAAAACCAAGTTTTTAAAACTCATTCCCTCCTTAAGAAACAAAAATAAAAATTCATGATCTCCATTAATGTCACTGAAAATAAAAATAAATATTATGACTAAAAACAAATAAAGTCACAGGTAATTTTAGAGTACGCTTTTTCACAAAATTCCTCATCTCCCTCAAGCTTTTCTGCATTACTAGAATAGTGTATCCCACAGATTATTTACTTTTTTCCATTAGGAATATGAAATTTACATAAATAATTATTTGACTATAAATTGTGTACAATATTTGTTCAGCAAGTTCCTTATTTATTCTAAAAATTGAGGATATGTTGCTTTTCACAGAGTGTTTCTGTCCATATGAAAGTCTTCAGAGTAAAGGTCAGGCGCGGTGGCCCACCTCTGTAATCCTAGCACTGTGGGAGGCTGAGGCAGGAGGATCCCTTGAGCTCAGGAGTTTGAGACCAGCCTGAGCAAGAGTGAGACCCTATCTCTATTAAAAATAGAAAACAGTAGCCAGGTGTGGTGGTGCATGCCTGTAGTCCCAGCTACTTGGGAGGCTGAGGCAGTAGGATTGCTTGAGCCCAGGAGTTTGAGGTTGCAGTGAGCTAGGCTGACACCACAACACTCTAGCCCACATGACAGAGCAAGACTCTGTCTCAAAAAAAAAAAAAAAAAAAAGAAATAAAGAAAAGAAAGTCTTCAGAGTATTTCAGAGTGTTTTGCCTAAGGCAAACTATCTAGTTACCTAAACATTTAAAGAGTAGGTGCTAATTTTTATGTGCAGTGTCATAATAACTGAGATGAAAAATACAATTTTGGAAGTTATTTATCTTGATCATTTCTATGAATAAGCATAATTTCCAAGTGCAAAAATGAAAGGAACAATTTTCTTAATTTGGAACAATATAACTATTCCTGGACACAAAAGATGACAAAATTCACACCACCTGTACACAACCAATAAAATGGCCACTTTTATCTCTTCATTTTTAGTTTCCATGTATTCAACAGAATCTGCTACAGTGAAAGCAAGATGAACAACTATATCAACCTGTTAAAACTGATCTTAGAACTTAACTAAATTAGGATCTACTACTACTCACAGATTCTAAAATCAGATTGAATGTCATGTACTTCTCTACAACCAATACAAACCTTTCCAGAGATTGCACCTTTAAGAAAAGCAGATTAATGGTAAAAGACTCTGGAGCTCCTTTGTGAAAACTGCCACTGTTGCCTCAGACCTCACTATATACTTTTTTTTTTTAGTTGATAAACTTTATATTTTAGGGCATTTTTAGGTTCACAGCAAAAATGAGTGGAATTTTCAGAGAGTTCCCATATGCCTCCTGTCCCTACACACATACAACCTCCCCACTGTGAACATCCCACACCACAGTCGTACATTTGTTAAAATCAGTGAACCTACCATGACACATTGTCACCCAAAGTCCATCGCTTACATTAGGCTTCACACTTGGTGATACACATTACATGGGTTTTGACAAGTGTAAAATGACATGTATCCACCATTGTAGTATCTTACAGAATAGTTTCACTTCCTAAAAATCCCTGGCCTATTCTTCTGTCCCTTCCCCCAACCCCTAGCAACCACTCACTGATCCTTTTGCCATCTTTATAGTTAGACCTTTTGCAGAATGTCATATAATTGGAATTACACAGTACATAGCCTTTTCAAATTGTCTTTCTTCACTTAGTAACATGCATTTAAGGTTCCTCCATGGTTTTTTATGACTTGACAGCTCAATTTTTAGTGCTAAATAATATTCCACTGTCTGGATGTACCACAGTTTATTTATCCATTCACCTACTGAAGGATATCTTGCTTGCTTTCAAGTTTTGGCAATTATGAATAAAGCTGCTAAAAACATGCAGGTTTTTGCATGGACATAGGTTTTCAACTCCTTTGGGTATTCACCAAGGAGTGTGATTGCTGGATCCTATGGTAAGAGTATATTTAGTTTTGTGAGAAACTGCCAAATTGGATCCAAAATGGACATACCACTTTACATTCTCACCAGCAAAGAATAAGAGTTCTTGTTGCTCTACATCCTTGTCAGCACTTGGTGTTGTCAGTGTTTTGGATTTTGGCCATTCTAACAGGTGTGCAGTGGTATCTCACTCTTGTTTTAATTTACAATTCCCTAACAACATATCATGTTGAACATCTTTCCACATGCTTACTTGCTATCTGGTGATGTGTCTTATTCAGGTCTTTGTCCATTTTTACACTGTATTGTTTTCTGTCTTATTGTTCAGTTTAAAGTGTTCTTTGTCTTTTAGATAAAAGTCCTTTATCAAATGTGTATTTTGCATCTTGCAGTCTGTGACTTATCTTCTCATTCTCTTTACATTGTTTTTCACAGAAGTTTTTAATTTTAATGAAGTCCAGTTTATCACTTATTTCTTTTATGGATTCTACCTTTGGTGCTATATCTAAAAAGTCACTGGTACCTCTGAGATCATCTAAGTTTTCTCCTATCTTATCTTTCAGGAGTTTTATAATTTTGCATTTTACACTTAGGTCTATGATCCATTTTGAGTTAGTTTTTGTGAAGGGTATAAGATCTATGTTTAGATTCATTCTTTTTGTGTATGGATGTCCATTTGTTCCAGCACCATTTGTTGAAAAGATTATCTTTGTTTCATTGTATTGCCGTTGCTTTCTTGTCAAAGATCAGCTGACTATATTTATGTGGGTCTATTTTTGGGGTTCCCTATTCTGTTCCAATGATCCATTTGTTTATTCTTTTGCCAATACCATACTGTCTTGATTACTATAGCTTTATAGTAAGTTTTTAAGTTAAGTAGTGTCAGTTCTCCAACTTCGTTCTTCTCCTTCAATATTGAGTTGGGTCTTGTGCCTATCCGTATGAACTAAGTTTGCCAACATCCACAAAATTGCCGGAATTTTGATTTAGATTGTATTGAATTTACAGAACAAGTTGCTAAAAACTGACATCTTGACAATGTTGAATCTCTCTATCCATGAACATGGACCATCTTTCCATTTATTTAATTCTTCTTTGACATCCTTCATCAGAGTTTTGCAGTTTTTCTCATATAGATCTTATAAATATTTTATTAGTTTTTTTACCTGTGTATTTCAATTTTGTGGGTGCTAATGTAAATGGTAATGTGTTTTTAATTTCAAATTCTACTTCTTCATTGCTGGTATATAACAAAGTGATTGACTTTTGTACATAGTATATACTGCAACCTTGCTATAATAGCTTAATTCTAAAACTTTTTTTGTTGATTTGTTTTGAATTTTCTACAAAGACAATCATGTTATCTGCAAACAAAGACAGTTTTATTTCTTCCCTCCTAATTTGCAAAACTTTTCTTTTCTTGTCTTGTCTTACTGCATTAGCTATAACTTCTAGGACGATGCTGAAAAGCAGTGGTAAGAGAGCACATCCTGGTCTTGTTTCTGATCTTAGTTTCTCAATGGTGGGAAAGTAAGTTTCATGAGAGATACTGGTTTGTAGTTTCCTTTTCTTATAATGTCTTTATTTGGTTTTGGTATTGGGGTAATGCTGGCCTCACAGAATGAGTTAGGACATATAGCCTTTTCGTCTATCTTCTGGAAGAGATTATAGAGTGTTGGTATAATTTCTTCCTTAAATAGTTGGTAGAATTTACTAGTGAACTCATCTGGGCCTGATGCTTTCTATTTTGGAAGGTTATTAGTTAATTTATTCTATTTCTTTAACCTATTCAGGCCTATTCAGATAGTCTATTCACCATGTTCCTTTGAAATACTCTCTGCCATTCTGTTCTATCATTTCTTCCAAAGAGTTCCAGATTGGAGAGCAATTCTAATTCTTCCAAAATTCCAGACAAATACCTCCCCAAACTCCCCATTTTTGTCATGGGCATTATCATTTTCCAATTTATTTGGTCTTAAAGTCTTGCGCCACTTTCTATTTAAATACCTTTTTTTTTTGAATAGCTTTAGATTTTACAAAAAAGTTAACAATAATAGAGACAGTTCCCATATACCCCATACCTAGTTTTCCCTATTATTTACATCTTACATTATTGTAGTACATTTGTCATAATTGTATCAATAGTGATACACAGTTGTCACAATGAACCAATATTAATATATCATTAACTTAGCTCAGCAATTTATTCAAATTTCCATCTGTTTTCCCTAATGTCCTTAGTCACTTTTGACACCTTTCTCTCCATCCTTCCCCTCCATATTTATTTCTATGAATTCACACCTTGTTAGGCATCTTTTCAACATGTTAAAATCTTTTGAATTACTATTGTCATCCATCATATACCCTGTTACTCCTAATTTTGTGTTATCTGCAATTTTTATAAGCATACCTCCTATATCTTTATCCACTGACAAAATTACTAAATGCACTGGGATCTCAGTTATAGACCTGGCCCTAGAATCACCCCTAGAATGACAGTGATCTCTTGAATAACTGAGGTTCAAAACCTTGGTCAGCATGGGTAGCCCAGCAGCTTGCTCACATTTCTACATTTTGTCCAAAGAATGTTATGAATGAACTTGCCTCAATGTCTTGCTTAAATCCAGATATATTAGGCCAATTTCCATACTCTATCTACTAGCAAGAAAATAAAAAACAGATCATGTCACATTTTTAGACAAATCTACGTTGGGTCTACTTGAAGTTACTTCCTCATCTGTTGGGAAATATGATTGAGGAATTAATGAAATGTGGCTCTTAAGATTATTATGTTATTGTGTCACCCAATATTGCCATATTAAAGACAGAAACAGGAGTTTGCAGGGTTTTGCCCTGAAAGAATGTGTGAACTCAATGGTTCACTTATCAGAGGCTGTTATCATGGGAGAGCTCTCAAATCTCCGGTGGGGAAGCAATCCAAGGGACTCCCTGGGCTTTTCTGTGTCTTCAAAGGGAAGGTACGGTAAATATCTAGTCCGCAGGATGGGAGCCGGAGACAATGAGTGTACTTTGCTCTGCGACATGCCTCTCCGTCATAAACAACCTGTTTGTAGAAATTCAGGCTTCCTG
The DNA here is from genome assembly GCA_963574885.1 of Lepilemur ruficaudatus. Taxonomy (NCBI): domain Eukaryota; kingdom Metazoa; phylum Chordata; class Mammalia; order Primates; family Lepilemuridae; genus Lepilemur; species Lepilemur ruficaudatus. Next base: position 28,601 of record CAUYRT010001304.1, read on the forward strand.
CTCACTCCTGACTGACTGTCTAAGTCCACAATAACTACATCAAAGAAATACAGAGTCACTATATCTCTTTTATTATACTTCCATTAATTGATGACTACCTCTTAGAACTTAGAAGCTAGCCCCTAAAAGACTTTGTACCTGTTTGTTCATCTAGATAGATTAAGACTTGATAGTAGCCCCTTGAGAGGACTTTTGACCCTAGCCCACTACCTGTGTAATCCTGTTCCCCTAGCAA
>CAUYRT010001305.1:0-44246 GCA_963574885.1 Lepilemur ruficaudatus
ATGGGGCCTCCTCCAGTAGACGTGGGGTCCTCTCCCTGGGACCTTCGTGGGCCTGTGTGATGACTATTGGAGTTTTGCCCTGTGAAGTGTGGATTCAGAGATTTCCTGAATCTGGATAACCTGAATGGTTACTGGGGGTTCCAGTAACCATATCAGGAGCCCTCATGACTTTTGTTGCATTTTTCCTCCCTTGTCTCGAGAGATCTCTAGATTGATGGGCAAGATCAAGACTACTAATAACAGGGTACAGGATTCTTTTCTCATGTAATTTTCTCAGGGTACAGGATTTCTTTTCTCATGTAATTAAAGCTGGTTTGCTCACCCCAGATGGAGAGAGAGATCAAAGAGATGGAGTGGTGGCTCACACCTATAATCCCAATACTTTGAGAGGCCACAACGAGAGGATCACTGGACGCCAGGAGTTCAAGAACAAGCTGGGCAACATAGCTAAACCCAGTCCTTACTAATATTAAAATTAAAAAAATGGGCTAGGCGTGCCACACTTATAATCCCAGCTACTCAGGAGGCTGAGGTAGGAGAATTGCTTGAGGCCAGGAGTTTGAGACCAGCCTGGGCAACATAGCAAAATCACATCTCTACAAAAAAAAAAAAAAATAATAATAATAATAAATTAGTCAGGTGTTTGGCATGCACCTGTGGTCCTCGCTCCTTGGAAGGCTGGGTTGGGAGGATCACTTGAGCCCAGGAGTTCGAGGCTGCAGTGAGTTGTGATCGGGTCACTGCATGCTCCAGCCTGGGCAACAGAGTGAGACCCTGTCTCTTAACCAAAAAACAAAGATGGATGCTTATTTTCATGTGATGCCCCGTGCTGTAAAGATAGCAGTGAAGCTCTGAGCAAGAAAAAGAAGGGAAAATAAGGAATATTGAACTTGTTAGAGGAAAACAGCTCCAGATAGAGATTTATTGATTTATATCATAAACCTGGGTTTTTAAAAATCAAAATAACATGAATTTTTTTTTTTTGGAATTTACAGACAGCCCGTATATGTGGTAAACATATAGGTCTGTTCTCAGAGTACTGGTCTTAGAAGGGACTTCCAGTTCCAGTTTCGCCAGTGGCGTATGACCTGAACACACCCTGCTCCGCTTCCCCATCTAGAAGTTCAAACTAGGTCATCTCTGAGAGTCGTCCCAATGACAGTTTCTAATCCTGAGTTCTTTATTTTTCTGGAAAACACATTTTGTTGTCTATATCAATTTGTTATTATTTTTAATTCAGTTTAATTCTTCAGTGTGCCTCCCGTCTAGATTTACTTTATCGATTTTTTTTTTTTAAAGGCAACGGAAGACAATGATGACCCTGAATATAAATTGTTACAGGAAAATGGATACAAGATGAAATTACCAGATCAACCTTTTTATTCTATATTTTATGGAATACCTAATATATGTTTGGCAGTAACTTATTCTTACACATGAATTCCTGACACTTTCGATTCTTCAGACTTATTAATCAGTGTAGTCAGCACCAGAGCAATTTTACGAGACTTACCAGTCATCAAAAATTTATGATCAGATAAATCAAAGAAACAACGAGCATCTTAATAGGGTAGAGAAAGTAGCATGTAAAAGATCATTTAAGGCAGCGCTTTTTGACAGTTGTGTGTTATATTTACAACCAGTATCAGAGAACTTACTCATAATTTCATGCAAATAGTCAGCAGGGTGGTGGTTATCTTCTTAGGTAAATCCTTTCTCTTTGTTTCTCTCCAGCAGAATATCGTGTTTGGTCTAACTTATAAGACCGAGTCTGCTAAAAATACAGAATACTGGAAGCATCATGTTCCAATGTTAAGCCTATAGCATTTATTTTAAAACGGTATCTGCATTTTCTTCTGAATTTAGTTACCGTTATCATCCAAAGTTAAGAATTACTGAGCTCACCCCTCTTTTGGGGGCAAGGTTGCTAAACTTGTAAACGGCATAGGGAAATGGTATTCGAATTGCCTTTCTTGTGGTCGGACTCCATTGTGTACCTTCTACTGGGAGACACAGGCCTGTGTCTACTGTACTCTTGGCACTTTTTGACACCCTTTGAGCATATAATAAAAGACTTGGGTCTTTATTGTGTGAGATGAGCTAGTTGGAGGGGTGTTTTTCCGTCGCCCTAGCCCTGTCCCCCGTGTACCAGATTCTCAGCATCCCCTGAACAGAAGGATCGTGGCGGTGGGCCAGACAGGAGCTGAGCTCGCCCTTAGCCTCGTACAGGGCCACTGAGAATGGACAAGCCTGGGTGACATTTGGACACACATACAACCTGCGTTCTACCGCACATCTTCATGTATCTGCTTGCTCTGCCTGGAATGTTCTTTCTGCCCAGCTTTACCTGTTGACTGTCCAGTGATACTTCAAGTCTCAGCTTAAATATTGCTTCCTGAAAGACCTTTTCTCCAAATGTTTCCCTAGTGTCCATCATCTCTAGGTTCCTTTTGTCACCTTGAGGTTTAGTAGCAATTTTAATATTATTATTAATAATAATACTAGCTATCAGTTACTGAGTATTTACCAAGTGCCAGACATTATATGTCTTATGTGCACCATGCATCCATTGGTCACTCAGTATTATTTGTGTGAATACTACCTATGTTTGGGGGGTCAAGTATATGTTTTCTCTCCCTTGAGAGTCTAGAATCTTTTTGAAAGCAGGGCTCACCTTTCCTTCATGTTTGGGCATCACATGTGATATGCCCTCAGTGTCTTATTATTAATATATAAGCGAACTGTCTCATGTGGAGGAGCCTCTGACAGGTTGCCCTCGTTTCTGGAAGATGAAAACAATTCTGAGGTCCAGAGTGGACCAAGTTATATAGTTCATTGTTTTTGCTGGTAGGTGATAAACAATACTTGAAATATTCAAATGTATTCTCAGTATATGATACTAAGTTTAGATTATGTCTTCCAAATAGTCTTTCATTATTTTTATAGATCTGTTCTTTTTATCACACTACTCTTACGGTGCAAATGAAACATGTCCTTAACGTATAAATGAATTCTGTGTCTGAAAGTGAATCCTTCTTCCCGGTGAATCTGAGGGCTCTCTGGTTCATTTGTCTGCCTTCTCTTTGTCCATCAAGCGGGTATTCCATGGGGCGTGTGGAGTGTGTGGACTGTGCTTGTAAACGTATAGACGATTTCTGAGGGGTGTGCAGTAAACAAGTGAGGATGGTTATCTCCAGGGAGAGAAAGTGAGTGGTAAGAAGCGGGGATTGTACTAGGCAATCTGGGGAACATTCTCTTCACTCTTCATCCTTTAAATATTCTGTTTTGTACATGTATTCACTATTTCAAAGATTATTAAAATGACAAAAAAAAACACTGGGAAAGAAGAGACCACAAAGAATGTGGCTTTATAGCCGGTTCTGTGCACTCTGCCATCTCCCATTTCCATTTATTTGCCTTGATTGTGGGCAACCCCTCTGGTCGGTCTCTCTTTGGTCAGGTACTCTAAAAACTTTCGAGGTGACATCACCTCTTAAAATGTGTCCTGAGTCTTAGAAAGAGGCTGTTTGAATGGGAACTTGAGAGAGAAGGTTTCTCGCTTAATGCATTGACCATTTGGATTCTTGGCTTAAGCACTGTGAAATCTTACAAATGACATCAGGCTTTCCTAGATCCTTGGAAGAACCTATAGCAATCTGTGTTTCCTTGAGAATCCAACATGAAATGGGAAAAGGTGGTCATTCTCAAAGAGCTAAAGAAAAAACAAGAAAATGGACTTGTGCATTGCATCTCTTTTTTAGGGATGTTTTCCCACCTAAGATTTTAGGTGAGAGGTGGGCTTTTCTATTTTGGAAAGAGCGTGAGGGTTTGAAATAAGGGAGAATGGAATGGATCTTGCAAGAATTGATCATGTATTAGAGGATGGAGTTGGCTTCAGGTTCTCATATATAAGACACAGATTCTCTTGTTTTGTTTCTTTTCTCTCAGTTTCTTCTTTTTTTTTTTTAGCTGTAAGCTAAGATGACGTGTGTGTTTCAGACTGTTTATGTGAGATGCTGAGCATTTTTAATCTGTTCTTGTGCATTCCCGATAGAAATGGCGTGAGTGGTGGTCTTTTAATAGAATGTGTCTTGCAACTACAACATTTATTTTGGTGCTAAATTCTAGATAATGCCTGAGAAATGTAAATTTTGTCAGTAAAAGTTTTTGTTTTGAAATACTTAAAATCTTGGAACTGTATTTTGTAAGTTTTCTGAAGACAGCTTCTGCTTTATTTTTCTAAGTTTAATTAAGACAGGGGACAAGAAAAAAATACTGGTCATCCAGTGAAAATATTTTTTATGAATTTTGAAAACATGGTTGGAAAAGATTTGCAAATGGGGAAAATGCTCCTTGAAGACCAGCATGGGAATGCATTATACAAAGTGACTTCAGTCTGCTGTGGTTGAAACAGTAAGAATCTCTAGCAACTTCCGCCAAAAAAAATTCAGAAAATATATTATAAAGTCAACTCCTCCCAACTCCCCCTCCCCCATTTTTATTCTGTTCATCTTACCCTAGGGGGAGAGAGAGAGAGAGAATCTTTTGACTCCTGCTGTGTTTCCAGGTTCTGGTAGGTTCTGTAAAGGCTTCATCTCCTGTAGGCCCAGGACTCCATGACTCCATGAGATACAGGTATTCACCTTTGCTCTCACGTGAGAAAACAGAGTCATAGGTTAAGTAAAATGACTGGTGGCTTAGCCTGGTCATAGGACCAGAAATCAAGGTTTGTCCTATGTAAAAGAACATAGTCTCATTCTCCTTGTGGCTTTGGGTAAGATCTAGGAAGAAAATGAGGAAATGCCGAATTTATGCTGATACCCGCAAAGGGAAGTCAGTGCATGAAGCTCAGGGGTATGTACAGGATCACTTGGCTTTTCTGGTTCTTGAAACAAATTCAGCCTCCTTCAAGACCACTTCTGGCACATGTGGCACTCGAGGGTTCCCGCTGCCAGCTTTTTAGTCCCTGAAAGCCAACCTTCCCACACCTCACCCTGATTCTAATTCAACATTCTCTTACCTGGGTGTCTGTGGTGTGGCAAGTACAAATCTGGTTTCCTGCTAGATATACCCTGTGGTTCAGCAGGTGTGGCTTCATCCACTGTGGGCAGCACAGTTATATAGGATGAGTATCCCTGATCCAAAAATCTGAAATATTCCAAAATCCAAAACTTTTCGAGTACCGCCGTGATGCTCAAAGGAAATACTCATTGGAGCATTTCAGATTTTCAAACTACGGGTGCTGAACTGACAAGTATAATGCAACTATTCCGAAATCTGGAAGAAATCCAAAACACTTCTGGACTCAGGTGTTTGGGATAAGGGATACCCAAACCTGTATTGCTCTGTAGTTGGGCTTCAGTGAGTTAATGCATATTGAAGACTGTGACCTTTCTCTAGCATGCTTTATATTATTGTATTATTTCTCTGTTTTGGGCTTCATTACGGACTTCTGGCCTTTCTCAGCCCATCTTGTACCAATCAACTGAAGTCAGATAGGTATTTGTCAGAGAGTCAGAAAGATATTTGTCTTCTAATAGAAACAGCTCTACGCTTATATTCAAGTGGCCTTTGTCTTATTCTCTCATCTCATTCAGGTTTCTGCTCAAATGCCATCTCAACAAAATGCTCTCCGTGTCACTCTGTCTCAGATGGCCCCATAACCCACCCACCCTCCACCCCTGATTTTAGTATCACTCTCAGGCTTAGAACAGAGGCTCTTGCAAGAGCAGGGACTTGAGTTTTGTACACTCCTCTGTCCCCGCGAGCCTCAGACGGTGCCTGGCACCTAGTGGGCTCTCGAAATACTTGATGAATGAGAGCTGTTGCTCTTTCAACTATACGTTGTCGCCTGTGGTTTAGACATTCCTGCTAGAGGAAGTTTCTTTTTTAAAACAAAAAACGAAAAAACTTCCATTGCACGTCCATTACGCATTTTGAGTGTTTCCCTTTTTCTTCTTGTGTCTGAGTTGCGCAGATTTCATGGTATTAGTAGCGCTGCTCCTATCACCATAAATGTTTCTCTGATGTTTCCAAGGCTGCAGCCTTCCCCAGCTATTTCCCATCCAATCTCGTAGCTCTCTTCAGCCAGGCTTCGAAAGAAACTCCCGCACACGGAATTTTACAGTACAATATGGAAACAAACAAACAAAGAAGACCCAAAGCTGTACCCAAGGGGGTTTGACCTGGGCTCTGCGTGTTCGCCTTTTGTTTTGGTTCTGTCACTGGCCGGGCCGTCCTCCCCTGACGGATGCCTTTGTGTGCAGGACCCAGATGCTGGCGGCTGAGCACCTCGGGTTGCAGGTGCAACTTTTGTCCTCCAGCAGGACGGCATGAAAGCACCCATAAAAGACGAATTGGCAGGCTCTGAGCTGTAGTAATTGCTTGCAGATAAACAGTGGAGGAGAGGGGAGGCAGCTCTTCTTCCCGGCACTCAAAATATGCGGGTGTTTTGCGAGCAGGTCAGAAAAACTCCTTAGCACCTGCTCTCGGGGATGGGTGAGGAGTTCAGGATGGAAAAGGGCGTCAGGGGCACCTAAGTGATTGCTCAGTCTTAGGGGACTGGAAGCCTTTGATCAGCTGCATCGAGAAGGCACCGTCTGCCATCCCACGGTAGGCTGTGTGTCCTTCCTTGTGCCCCCTCCACGTGTCCCCTGAGACGCAGCCTGACCTGTTGGACACAGGGCCACCCGGCAAAGGTGAGGCGTGAAGATGTGCCTAAAGAAACATCTCGCTTGTCCCCACGCAGAAGAATTCTGTCAAGATACAGCTTCTAAATACAGTGTTACATTTTCTCCCAGATTGATTTTCTATATTGCTAAAAAAAAATTCTCCTAGTGAAATTTTCATTGTTGAATCAAGTGTGCAGAGGGGGAAAAATATGGCATTTTTTTGTATTGCTCCTAAGGTGTGGCAATAGCATGAATTAGTTTTAATTATGTGCACCACACAGAAAAGTTGTACCTGGTCTGTTTATATTAGGCCAAAATTCCTGCTTTTGAAAATAAACGTGGCTGTCCGCTGTACAAAAGAGAACCAGGGGCTGCATATCAGTTGCCCAAACTACGGCCAGTATCGCCACTGCCAGTCTCTGAGCCTGTCCAGGGCCTGGACGTGCACACTTCCGCCAGTGGGACTTAAGAACCCTGGAGGAGCATTTCTATGGGGCAGAAGGGTCTCTGAATACCTCTAAAAGAAATGAACATAAATTGTGAGGGGCTCTCTAATGTGGAGCAAGGTGTGTAGCCTGGGAGAATAAGCCAGCCCTAGGAAGCGTGTAGGATTCTGCTCTGCAGTGTAGACCAATGGTATGAGTGCTAGCTCTGGAGCCAGGCTGCCTGGGTTCAAATCCAACTCTTACCTTTTGCTAGCTTTGTGATACTGGGCCAGTTAGATTTTTATTGTTACCTAACATCTTTATTGGGGAACAATCGGCGTACAATAAACTACGCATTTAAGGTCTACAGGTTGGTGCATTTGGACGTCTTTATAGACCTGTGGAACAGTCCACTTAAGACAGAGCACACGTTCATCATCCTCCAGGGGTTTTTCTGTGCCCCTGTATAAACCATATCCCTCCCTCGTGCCTCTCCCCCTTCCCCCTCCATCCGCAGGCAACCGTGACCTACTTTCTGACTACGTTAGTTTGCATTTTGTGGAGTGTTTTATAAATATAGACACACAATGTGTACTCTTGTAAAAAAAAAAAAAAATCTGGCTCCTTTCATTCAGCATGAGCACTTTGAGAGTCGTCCATTGTTGCATGTACCAGTAGTTAATTCCTTTCCATTGCTGATTAGTGGTCCATTGAATGGATGTACTACAATTTGTTTATCCATTTGCGGGCTGGTGGACATTCGGGTTATTTCCAGTTAGGGGCTATCACAGGTAATTAGGGGCTATCACAGGTAAAGCAGCTATGAGCTTTTGTGTGGAAGTCTTTGGTTGGACACGTGGTGTCAGTTCATTCTCTTGGGTAAACATTGCCCAGTGGATTGGGTGGATTATAGGGTAGGTAGGGATTTACCCTCCTTAAGTAAATGCAGAACTGTTTTCCAAAGTAGTGGTACCATTTTTTATAGACCAGCAGGTTGGAGTAGTGAGGCTTGAACTCCTACAGAAAGCCATACAGAGTAATGTTAAAGGAAAAAGCGTACCGTCTCCCAGTGAATTGACGTATCTTATGGCCATAAATACATACCATGTTGTATCAGCAGTTTGGTAAGTTCAAACATGGATGTAGCCATATTTGTGCACAACAGGCCCTTTGATGGGACGTGGCTACCTGGAATCGTGTCAGGGGGTGACACCACGGAGACAGCAAATTGACATCACAGTTGGAAAAGTGTTAACCACCATCAAAGACAGAAAATGAGGTCGCTGCAGTGTGACTCCTTTTATTTACAGATGTAGGAAAGTTCATAATGAAGGAAATCAGAGTAAGGGGAGCAGAAAAGAGATGAAATGGAAATGCTCTTACATTTTGGATCTGAGGACCTTTTTGGCTGCATTTAGAACCAGGGAAAGCGGTAAACAGTGAAACCTGGGGGAGGAGAGGGAGGAATATGTTCAATTAAGGTCGATTTCAAACGTTTTGTTTCATCATGTTCAAATTTTATAGAATTACAATGTTCATGAAACCGTAGAAATAATCTAATTTTCCCCCTTATTTTTCAGATGATAAAATTAAAGCCCCAAATGGTTCAATGACCTATCTGAGATGACCTAGCTAGTTAAGATCGTATTTTTCTCACAAGAAACATTTCTCCTACCCACTGCTCATCCTACCCCATCGCCTGGTTAATTGCCACTGTTCTGTCAATTTCAGGTCGCTTGTCATTCTCTCTGAGGATCTGCCCTGACCGTTGCCAAGGCCAGATAATGTCAATAATCGAAAATAACTGCAACTGTTGTTTGTTGATCACTTGTTATTTAATCCTCATAACTCTGTGAGGTAGATCCTGTTTATTCCCATTTTACAGACGGAGCAACCGAGTTACTGGGGATTAAGTAACTTGCCACGGTTTACAGTGAGTATGTAGCAGAGCGAGAATTCAAACCCGAGCACTCTCACCGCAAACTGTAAGCTCAGTTCTAGTCTACCAGTTATCTGATATCAGGATGCCTTCTACCTCCTTGGCACTTGTTGCTTTCATAAGTTTACATTTATTTGGTTATTCGATTAATACCTTTTTTCTACTAGACTATAACTTTCAGGAGGGCTCAGATCATGTATCTTTTAGTTCAGCACTTTTTGCTTAGTGCCTTAGACCTGACATGTAGCAGGGTCATTGAATATATTTTTTCATAGGTAAAATGGAGTTTATAGTAGCGTATTTTGGATGGGTACTGTTTGTTCTAATTGTCTTGTACTATAATACTAATTGCATTGTTTTGTGAATTAGGTGAGGTCATATACACAAAGTGCTCACTAGTTTCTGTCACGTGCTAAGTACTCAGTAACTGAAAAGGGTGTAATTATAATAAATAAGATTACAGGTCTTTTAGCTTAACACCACAAGACAGAATCTGAACCCAAGTGTGGCCAGTGCCCTTAACTCATATTTCCTACCCGATTTGGAACCTATAATGAACGTAGCTAGAAAAGTGAGTCTTAGACAATAAATTGCTTTCCAGCAGGAATTTTAGATTCTTAACCAGACAGACAGCTAAAATTATAAGTCTCATCCTTGGTGCGTGTCAGTTTTATTCTTGAGATCAAGACAGACCCATGATCTTTGTGATCCAGTGGTAGTTAACATAATTTTCTAAACCAGTATCTCAAGTGTTAGGAAAGGCTAAAGTAAGTATTTTCAAATCCATCCTTTGAGAGTGTAGTTGTTATGCCCTTATCCAATTACAGCAGGAGATGAGTACTTGCTTGCTTTTTTACCTTTTCTTTGGTCTTTCAAATGCATTTGTTTCTGCGTGCATTCCTGTATATACTTTGAGTGATGCAGATATGATCGTGTCTTCCTGCATATATTTTGAGTGATGTTGATTTGATACATTATTTCAAATCATATCCCTGAAGTTAGTTGAGCGTGTTATCTCCAGCTATAGAGATGCATTTGGCAAGGGATCAGCAATGTATTCTAGTATACAGAACCTATCTGTAGAATAAAATCGAGTTACAAAATTAATCTGAAAGATACAGATAAAATGGTGAAGAGATCAAAATTAATCTTACAAAAGCATAAAGCAAAATGCAGATGTCCTAGAATCAAAAATAGTAGCATTCATGAAAGTGATGATTAATTATTTAATTCCGAGGACACATAATAGTCTAAAAATATATTTTATGTATTTCAGGTTCACAATTGACTAGCTATTTTATGTGGCAGAATACCAGCTTTGCATATTTATTAAAATTATTCATAACTGCGTGGCTGCCTAGATGAACTGTTGAGTTCTTATTCCTTGATCTAATATGTTATCTTGTCCATTTATCATGGCATTGTAATAGAAATTTGTCTAAATTTTAAAATGATCCATAGAATATTTTCAGTATCAGCATCTCCTAAATACATATTTTATCCTTTCCATTTTGCCTAATACGATCTTTTACGTAGGTTTTGAAGAAATAATCTATCTCCATGGTAATTTCCAGGGTTTTTTTTTCCCCTTTGATGATTAAATTTTAGATAAAGATCTTTGTTTATTATGAAAAGTTACTATAATATCATTAATATTTAGGTGTCAGAATACTCCTGTTACCTAAAAATGTGGATTAAATGTGAATTCTTTGGTGGAAGAATAGACGTTCATGATCTTCATGTGGATTTTGTGGAGAACTGTGTTTGACTGGGGTGTTATTTGTCTAGTGTTTAGTGAGCTGCTGTGATCAGTCAGCATAGCAGTGTGTGGTGGATGGTGGGTTCTGGAGTCAGACGCCTTCAGTTCGTATCCTGAGCCCAGCACTTAGTATTTATGTTATTTGACTTCTTGGGCATCACTTAGCTCATCTGTGAAATTGAATGGTAATAGTGTCCACCTTATAGAGTGTAGGAGATAATGTATGTAGGGCATTTAGAATTGAGTCAGGCACAACGCATTCATAAATTTTAGGTACTGTAAATGCTAATAATAGCATGTCGTGGAATGCCACAGCTAGGATGGGCTAGGGTTTTAGCAAGAATATACAAAAAAAGAGATATTTATCTCCAGTAATATGTCTCTAAATGTCTAAGGACTTCATCAGAAGACAGCATAAGGAAAGAAGACTGTATACGACTCCTAAGCTAGATTGATTGTTAAATATAATATAGTAGAGTTCAGAGAAGCCTCAATAAAGTAGCTTAACGTCCTCTCTTTGTGTAAGTGACAAGTGCAGCTCCAAAAGGTGAAGTGACCTCCGCGAGATTGCCCAGCCAGGACAGCAGACTCCGGCCCAGGTCTCCTGACTCAAAGTTTGGTGCTGAGTCTGTTTCGAAACACTGGTTTATCAACAAGAAGCATTCACTGAGCTTCTGTCTTGCATGTAGTGATTGTCTTACGAACTCAGAAGTATGTGACACATTAGCCAGGGTATGACACTTCCTTGCTCCTCTTGGTTGGGTGTCCTCGTGATTTTTAACCCTCCAGAAATATCTTTCCACACACCCAAGAGTTATGCAGTCAGTGGTTGACTGTCCCAGAGCTGGCACCGTCCTCAGAGCACGTGAGCAGCTCTCTCTCTTGAGTCCCTCACTGGACAATGGCTGTACCCAAAATGGGTACAGGAAAGGGAGTATCTGCAGAATCGTCTGGAATGTCCCTCAAGACCTCATAAACTTCTAAACTTCTAAAGAATTAAAATAAAGCCTTTCTTATAACACAGAGTCACGTGTTAAAGGAGATGCATGAGCTGCCTCTGCGCTGTGTATTTGCGGTGGGTTCTATAAAATCCTCAATAAAGGAAAAGTCAGTGTTGGTATCATAAACCGGCATATTTAACCCCAGCCCCTGCCGTGATTCCCAGAGTGTGCAGTCATCGAGCTGCTCTTCTTTGAAAGTGCCCCTGTACCCCTCACGTCCAAAACAAGACCCCACTGCCAGCTGGGCACTCTCTTTCTTAGAGGTGCCACCTGCGCCTGGCTCCCGGGCCGGCCTGTCGCCAAAGGAAGGGGATGATTTCATCTCACGCCCAGGAGCCTCCCTTTCTGCCTTGGCTGCAGTTGTGTATCTGAAGCTCAAGTGAGCGGATTGTCGTCATACCAATTTGCGGGGCGTGCAGAGTAGAGTCCTCCTGTATCTTCACGGTGACCACGTGTGAAACCAAGAAAGACCAGGGGTGGCCTCTGCATGCTGACGACACAGGTGGTGGTTCTGCTGGGCGAGTGGCTGTGTGCGTGACCTCTCTGGTTGTCGACGTCGCCTCCCGGCCTGCAGAGCCTCCTGCGCTGTGCAGTGGCAGAGATGATGGTCCCGGGCTTACTCCACTGAGCCGTCTTGAGGCTTAATTGAAGAATATTTTTAACCCATTATTAAGAGCATTAGGAGGAAATGTTCAAAGAGGCTTGATGCAGCTCTTTCAATAGAAGAAAGTAGATACCCAAATAAGAGCCCTACATAGTAATCCGGCTTTATTTTCAGTCCCTTCATCTTTGCAGGATAAAGACCCCCGCCTTTGCTCTCAGGGCACAAAAAGGGACAGATCGAGCCAGAGCATCACAAATGCCTCTCCCCTGGCGCCCATGAACACGTGGTGCTCTTTGTTCAGAGCAAGATGACTTTGAATGGCCCAGCCTGAAAAAATGTTTCAGAATGACACTAACCATGTCTGCTGGGCTGTCGTGACACAGACAGATCTGGTTGGAAGATATTTAAAGGTGTTCAGGCAACGGGAAGTACGAGCTGCAGCCCAAGGCACCATGAATGGGCTTTTTTCTACGTCATTATTTCTGACTCCTTTCTGTTTTTGTACTAAGCAAATGTGCTGTCATCCTTTCAAACTTAGAGGGTTTTTTTTTTTTGAAAGATTGCTGGGAGATGCCCCCAAAATTATTATTGCCACAACTGACTTCTCACTCACGCATGGATTATAGTCAGATTTCATCTTATCTTTAACTTCACAGAATAGTTAATGTCATCTTGTGCTTGAGTTCTTTGACTATTTTGTTTTTTAATCTTTAAATGGCAGCAAAAAAAAAAAAACCCAATTTTTTTCTTTAATTAAAATAAGTCTGTATGAATTAGCATATGAACTATCAGAGAATGTCTAACTAATTGGAGTTTGGAAGCTTTTCTGGTTTAAACAAAAATAGAATTGCAACAGCATTTTCATTTATTGATTCTTCTTTCCTATATTCCATGGCTTTTTAAAAAAAAAATGTGTTTCAAGTCCCCAAAAATAGACTTCTAGAGCTGTGACTAAAATTTGCCAAAATTAAGACACCCAAGAGTCCATTCAGTGTTCAGGTAGACTAGATTATGTCCAACTAGGACAGTCAGAAATCGGTAATATAATTTTATTAGGAGAGTGAACACACAGAAGTCTTTGGGGAATCAGTAAGAACCTGACTTACCTACTTAACAAAAATATAAGATAACCTCTCTTTCGAGTATGTAGTAGTAATTTGTGATGTCTCAGACAAATGTCGGATTTCTAGTTTTTCGATTAATCAGAAATCCATTCAGAAAAATCCACCAATATTTCTCAAAGAGAAGTGCTGCCTGGAGATACCGTGGGCACATGAGTAAAATGATCCATGGAAATTTTTGTCTTAAACTTGTGAAAAGAGGAGTGTCAATCAGTGCATTGGGTTATCCCAGCTGTGTGGGTGTTGCAGAATGGCTTTTGGTCTGTATATTAAATGGTTTACGGTAAAGCTATTATTTCAGAGTTGCTCCTGTCCACTTGTGTGGTCCACTAATTTTAACCATCTCTAAAAGACACTTGCAAAAAGGGAAAGATGCCCATGTCTTGGGCATGTGGACAGAGTATGTGTATATGCACACACACTCGTGTGTGTGCGTGTGATCATTTATGAGGACCAAATATTCAAAAAGCCTTCTCACCATGGAATGCTAGATGCAGGATAAATCAGAGAAATGCACTTTATAATTAGCTGAACTTGTAAGAGAGTAGGGGAAAATTCCCAAGGGACAAAAAGCCCTTGTAGGCGTGGGGAACCTGCAGCCTTCTGATTTCAAGGTTGTTCTTTTTTAAGCACCAAAAGAGGCAAGAAAAGCTTCACCTTTCTCTGCTATACTCCTTTTCATAAAAGGGTTTGTTCTATAAAATTTGGATTCAGTCAAAAGGCTGCACTTAAGGACCTAGAAGGCTGCATGTCACCTTAAGGTCACAGGTTCCCCATTTCTGCCAGATATTTGAAGCCAAAGGGGTGAGTGAAGGGAGACTAGCACTGCCCCAGTAGCAATGCCCGTGTAAGGAAGTTGGAACTTAATTACCATGAAAAAATAAAGAGATAACCAGGTCTGTTATCTGGGTAGAGTTGGAGGACCAAGCATAAAACTCTGCCACAAAGCTGAGAACATTCAAAGGGGCCACACCCTCTGTGAGAGTCAGAGCTAGAAAACATCAGCCCACAAAGATAGGGAGCAGATAAGGAAAAATGTCTGTTTTTGCTGTTGCTTTATGTAAAAGAAAAACAATCATCATCATAACCATCTTCTCCCCTAACTATTTGCAACTGTAAGCTTATTTTTGGATGGGCACAGGGAATAAATTTACGCTACTTGCATGCTCATGGAACTCTTAGCCTAAAAAATGTGTATAGCTTGTCTCCAGATTGGTGGAACCCTCTGGCACCTGGTAGACAGAAGCATAAGTCTGGAGGAAAACGTTGACAATCCACTGCCTTCAGAATTCCTACAAATTCAGCTGATAAGAGGTTGTGATAACAAAAAATCAGACACTCAACAAAGCAATCCCTAAATTACCAAACAGGGATAACGTAAGCCAAAATTTGCAAGACTGGGCAGAAACAGTAAACAACAGGTTTAGATCCCCTGTGCCTTATGACACTGGGAGGCAGGTGCATGTGAAATATATAAAGAAAAACACTGAGCAAGGAATAAGAGACCATCAAAAACGACCAGAAAGACTTAAAAAATAGCTAAATAGAATCACAGGAAATGGCAAATATAATCATTGCAATTAAACTCTGAGTAGCTATGTTAAAGAGAGGATTGCACACATCGTGCCAGGCATGCTGGCTCATGCCTGTAATCCTAGCACTCTGGGAGGCCGAAGTGGGAGGATTGCTTGAGGTCAGGAGTTCAAGACCAGCCTGAGTAAGAGCGAGACCCATCTCTACTAAAAACAGAAAAAATTAGCCAGGCGTGGTGGTGTGCACCTGTAGTCCTAGCAACTCAGGAGGCAGAGTCAAGAGGATCGCTTGAGCCCAGGAGTTTGAGGTTGCAGTGAGCTATATGACGCCTCTGTGCTCTAGGCCGGGACACAGAGCAAGACTCTGTTTCCAAAAAAAGTAGATGTTTACACACATCTGAAGAGAGGATGAAGGAACTGGAAAGTCATGAAAAAATACCCAGCTTGAAACAACAGAGAGACAAAAATTGATAAAGGGTATGAACAAACATTTCAAAGAAAAGGAAACATGAATGGCTAATCTATATGAAAAATTTTCAGCCTCATTGGTAATCAGGAAACTACAAATTAAAACCATAATGATACCATTTCATACCTACCAGGTTATCAAAACAATAATTTGGGAGAGTACTGTTTGTGGGCAAGGATTTAGAGCCACAAGAAGTCTTATGTTCTCATAATTTCATTCCTTTCAAAGACCTAGACAGACAAGTACACAGTCTAACTTCTCCAGGGTTGTATCTTACATAAGGAGAAAATAATCTAACGAAAATAATGTTGTTTTTCTTAACAAGCAGCAAATTATTTTGTAAGCCAAACCTTGAGCTTTAGGATGCTCAATACTTTCTATTTTCAACCAGAAAGAAACACCTGCAGAGAAAAATCCTCTGCCTACCAGATGGACACTGGCTTTGTTTGTTTTTTTCCATCCCAAACGCCAAGGTTAAAGAATTCAAAAGAGAACTTTGAGGAATAGTCCTCTCATATATATTCTGCTTTTATTTCGGTTGTAAATGGACAATGACAAATTGACATACGAAGTGAAAAATGAAAACATAAGATCTATAATTACACAGTGATTGGAGTAAAGGAAAAGGCACAGACCACTGAAATTCCTTGTGTTTGAGAAGAGAAACCGACGCAACAAAACCTAATTATCCGCCAGGAGAATCCCCTACCGAGCCAGGTTGTACCTTGTCGTGGACCAGTGGGAAGGGATTACAGAATTTGATGATCATGCGTACAAAACCGTCTGGAAGGGTGACCTCTCGGGCACCTGAAGAAGTTTATGGGAGAGGAATTATAACGAGAATGTTCTGAACCCTCAGTCTATGCAAACAAACACAAAAGTCTACTCTAGAAGAATAAAATCTAACCTAGACTTTCTTTGTGTGTTGGGCATGATGAAGATGTTATGGTCATATTAAAATATGAAAAAAAAGATCCAACCCGGAATAACTACACTCACAATGTTGCCTAGTCCTTTAAATTTTTTCCAAATACCAGCAATCTAGCGAGATGTATGTGTGCATACTCTTATTACCGAAAAGCCTATTTATTAGAAATTCTTAGGGCCTGAGCTAAACTAGACAGTCAAGTGAGTTACCTAATTAGCCAAGAAAGCTAAAGGAAGTACCAGAAGTTACCATTTTGGGGAGAAATTTCCAAGCTTGGGTTTGAGTACTTGTCAAACTTCGTGGCAGCAGACCAGGCCCGAATCAATACTTGTGCCTGGAAGTCACATAAGCTCTATGAGAGATTAATGTGGTCACTGTTGGACTCTGCGTTCTCCATCAGCTGAGCATGTGCGCTTGTCATTCATATTTTGTTCTCAGCTGGTTACACTGGCAGAAAAATCTCTGCGGAATAAAGAACCAGTTTTCTGAGCGTATAAAGCAATATCATATTTGCATATTTCCAAGATTTAGAGAGAACGGTGTTTTTCCCCCGAAACATTGTTTGTGGTTATGGTTCTATTATTTTTTTGATACTGTGAACGTTGACAGCTCCTAAACTGTCTCTCATTTGATTACTGCTGATTACTAATTTTGTTGATTAAATCGTAGGAGAAGTAGGAATTTTTTTTTTTTAGTTAGATGGCATTTTTCCAAAAAATTTTCTTAAAAACCCTGAGTAAAGTGTCTGACTTGTGTTGCATCACATAATGTGTTTATGGAAGTACATGTAAGCTGATTGATTCTGTTAGGTAGGTAAGTCGTTCCAGTTTTACCTCTGTTAATTCAAATACATGATCGTGCATACGCTTGTGTATACTTGGTCAAGGATGCATGATGGAAAGCAATACTGAAACGACCTTAAAAGAAAAAAAAAAAACACTTGTTTAAATACATTGATTTTATGCAATCCCACTCTGCAGCCCCTGGCTGACATCTTAAAATAAAATGGAATTCTTTCGCTGGTGTTCCCTTTGTTTTGTACAGGAGGTAATCCTCTTAACAAACAGGCAAACAAAAACTTAATCTCATTTGTAATACTAACGATTGGAAACAGCAGAATGCCCCACAATACTTGATTGAGTAAATAAATAATGGTGTGACAATACGACTGAATGCTATGCAGCCATTTCAAGTTGTGTCGTGATAAGA
The DNA here is from genome assembly GCA_963574885.1 of Lepilemur ruficaudatus. NCBI lineage: Eukaryota > Metazoa > Chordata > Mammalia > Primates > Lepilemuridae > Lepilemur > Lepilemur ruficaudatus. The sequence goes on from CAUYRT010001305.1 coordinate 17,659, forward strand.
CTTTTAATGACTTTGGGAATTTTCACAACATATTATGAATTTCAAAAGCAGACTCCATCTTCAGTGCAGATTTGTGTAGAAAAAAAGCTTGGAGGGACAAATCTCAAATATTAACAGTAGTTTTTTCACATAGTAGAATTGGGTGTGGTTTTTTTTGTTTTGTTTTTTGTTTTGTTTTTTGAGACGGAGTCTCACTGTGTTGCCCAGACTAGAGTGTCATGGCCTCAGCCTAGCTCACAGCAACCTCAAACTCCTGGGCTCCAGCGATCCTTCTGCCTCAGCCTCCCGAGTAGCTGGGACTACAAGCATGTGCCACCATGCCTGGCTAATTTTTTTTTACATATATTTTTCGTTGGCCAATTCATTTCTTTCTATTTATAGTAGAGACGGGGTCTCGCTCTTGCTCAGGCTGGTCTCGAACTCCTGACCTTGAGTGATCCACCTGCCTCGGCCTCCCGGAGTGCTGAGATTACAAGCGTGAGCCACTGCGCCTGGCCAAGTGTGGTTTTTGTTTTCTCTGTGCTTTCCAGGACTTTGCAACTTTTCTCTAATTACCTAGAACTTAATTTTTATCTAGCAATATGTCCATTTTAGTAATTTATCATTTTTGCTAGCGACATAGAAATATTCTAATGAACTTTCATAATTAGAAAAACTAGTACATTAAGGGAAAAAAGAGCCTTCTCACCTATCCGTTGACTAATCAAGTATTAGGTTCCATTTTGCACATTTTATCGTAGCCACAGTATTCAGTGTAATTGTAGGCGTACCTCAGAGATATCTCAGATTCAGTTCCAGGCCACTGCAATGAAGCAAATCTCACAATAAGGATGTCACGTGAGTTTTTTGGTTTCCGAGTGCATGTAAAAGGTATGTTTACACTATCCTGTAGTATGAAGTGTGCAGTAGCATTATGTCTAAAAAAACAACGTGCAAACCTTAATTAAAAATGCTCTCTCGCTAAATGCGCTGACACAGAGGCATGAAGTGAGCACACGCTGTCAGAAAAATGGCCCTGATAGACTTGCTCAACACAAGGTTGCCACAGACCTTCAATTTGTAAAAAAAAAACAAAACACAGTTATCTCCAAAGTCCAATAAAACAAGGCATGCCTGCATTGTAGTATTGTTGATTTGTAGACATTGTTTTGTATACATATGTGCAAATTATATAATATATGTAATTATCAAGCATTGATTGTATGCTGCATACTCTGCTAAGCCCCTTACACAAGTTTCTGGGTAGAAAGAAAACATAATCACCCCCACTTTTTTATAGGTCAGCAAACTGAGGCTTTGATTAAGTTCTTTGCCCTCAGTAATTCAATTACTGAGTGATGGAGCCCAGCCTTGAAACAGTCTTTCTGAGTCCCAAGCTCATGCTCTTAAGCACTATCCTTTTCTTTTATCTTTATTTTGTTTGTTTTTTTAATTATTATGGGTACTTAATGGTTTTATATCTTTAAAGGGTACATGTGATGTTTTGAGACAGGCATACAATGTGAATTAAATCAGTCTTTTTACCTGTTTTTAGTTGTTAAATATTAGCAATGGTTCTGCCCTTATCCATGGCTTGTTTTCCATTTCTCACTGGAAACGAAAAAGATACAAATGTCATTCGCGGAAAAATTTTAAGGATTGTCACAATTGAATTGAAACAGGTGGTTTTCACCTGTATCATATCCCCAGCTATCCATTGACTAATCAAGTATTAGATTGCATTTTGCATATTTTATTGGATGCTACAAAATGTATTTCTCCATTTAGGAAGGAAAAAGTACGCTTGGGCTGTGCCAATGCTTGTGATTCTTAAATTCACACTAAATGATCTTCCTCTTTTTTTGTTTTTGTTTTGTTTTTTGCAAAGTTAGCGTTAAACACAGTGAGTGACACTGACCCTCTTACTGTAGGGCATTTGAAGTTATTGGAGGATGTAAGGAAAGAAGAGCGTTATTGATGCAGAATCTTTACTTTGGGGGGAATCCGAGAGGTCTAACCAGGGCGTTCATATATCATTAGCTGTGGCTTCACATGGGACATCAGTGAACTTCTATGAAGTCCCTTTGGGAGTACCGTCTCCCCCCAACCCAAATTTTTAGAAGATTTTCAGAAAATATGTTTCAGTTCTTAATCCATAGGAAATTCATTTTTTGTCTGATACTGTCTTCTTTCTGCTCTTCTGAAATCAAGTACAACTAATTTCAATCAAATCATAATAAAAATTGCACACCGAAATAATGAAATTGAGCTCAGTATTTGTAGTCCAAGATCCCTTTAGGATCATATATTTAGCTAATACATATTTAGCATATATGTTTTCAGACCCAAGTATTACTTGTTGCAGATTTTTTAAACCAAGAAGTGAATGAATATTTAAGGGAAAAAAAATGCTGAATGTTTCAGTTCATGCACTTTAGTTGAAACACATTTGTTCTCATCAGTCCTGTGTGGGTGAGGAGGGAAAGCCGTATTACCACGTGTGGAGCTTAACAGTGGTTTTTATTTTTATGCTACACACACACACACACACATACACACACACACACACACAACACAGAGTATTGTAGGAGTTTTAGCGATCTGTTTGTATCCTGGTTCTTTCCTAATTGTGTATCCTTAGGCACATCAGTGAACTATTCTGTATATTTCATCAGCTTTAACATAGGGGTGCTGTGGGGTGAGGTGGGCTCACACCTGTATTCTTAGCACTTTGGGAGGTTGAGGCAGAAGGATTGCTTGAAGCCAGGAGTTGGAGACCAGCCTGAGCAACATAGCAAGACCCCATGGTGGTACAGCCCTGTAGTCCCAGCTACTCAGGAGGCTGAGGCAGGAGGACTATTTGAGCCCAGGAGTTTGAGGTCGCAGTGAGCTGTGATCGCGCCACTGCACACCAGCCCAGTTGCCAAAAAAGAAGAAAAGTAAGTAGGGATACTGTTTAATAGCTTATTATAACACAAAAGCTTGTTTATTAAAAGCAGGTGACTAATGTGTCAAAGTTATACAAATACAAAGGCTACATCTTCTCTTCACTTGCCCCCATGAGCGCTATTTGAGCCTTTGGAAAGATTTTTTTTTTCCCCAGTGGTGTTTCAGAGTTGAATGGTTTGTCTCTCTGCTCCTGTTTTTTCCCCTAGATTTTTTTAGCTCTCCTTTTTGTATTTTTCTGTTCTTTAGGTAAACAAAGATTTACAAAACATTAATTAACAGAAGATTCTTAATTTACATCTAATGCATTAAATTGAACTGATACATTTGGCATACATTTCTGAGTTTTCTTTTTTTAATTGAAGTGTAATTTACATGAGTATAATGCACAGATATTCTGTGTGTGTGTATATATATGTATTTCCCTGAGTTTTGAGGAAAGTATATAATCAGTACTCCAGTTAAGATACAGAACATTCTGATCATCCCAGAAAGTTTGACAAAAGTTTGTCTATGTTTGAGAATGGCTCGTTTGTCCAGATTTTTACTTGAGTTTTCTTGCCTTGTGGCAGATGAATCACTTATCATTATTAATTATTATTATTAGCACCCCTTTTATAGCTTCAGAGCAGACTTTCTGAATTAGCCCTCTTTTAGTGGTGTCTTGCTTTTCGAGTGGGAGAAACTTTGGTTTCTTTTTCTATATGAATTTTCCCTCTGGTGCCGGCAATATGATTCAGCCTCCAAAAAGGTCATTTAAGGGTCTTTAGGGTTTCACATAAGAAACATTTTACTGTTGTCTGCAAAATTTAACTTGCATTATCTGACCCCTGCCACCAGCCAGAATTCACATAGTTTTTGGATACATAAATGCTTTCCTCCCTAAAATACAGTAAAATATAGAAATCTGAGTTACTGTCCATTTTAGGAAATTTAACTTAAAAGCAAACCAGCCATTTCTTTAAAGTGGAAATAAAATGTTTGTTTATTTGCTTTTTAGTCTTTTAACACATGATTTTAGATTAGTTCAAAACTATCTGTCTTGTATTTTAAGCCAATCATTTGTTATTTTTAAAAGCCTTCCTTAAATATCAAAATTACCCATCAGTAAAGCTTTTAAAGTACTACAAAAAGTTGTCAGCCGCCATTGTATTTTTATTCTTTGGATCAATACCTAAACTAATACCTTTAGAGTAATATTTCTAATGAGCATTACTTATTAGAACTGTTTGTGAAAGTATCCAAAGTATGTGTCTTCCACCTTTCCCTGGGTATTTACACCTCTTCGATTTTGCTTTAGGAGTAGCAAAAGCAAACTGTCACTCTTTGCCGAAAATTGAAGCTTTTAATAACCATGTCTGTTCTACAGCATTTGTCAGCTTTGAATATTCTGTCAGTAGAAAATAAAAATAGCAGGGAAACTCAGCCGCGGTGACACTGAGAATTTATCTGCTTATGCTAAAGTAAGGTAAAAAATATAATCTTGAAGGATGAACATTTGGCATTTTCCTTCAAATCAAGTAAATTTAAACTGACTCTTCCTTGAATAAATTGTCGATGAAAAGTTGGCAAAATAAGTGAACAAGTTTCATCATTAAACACAGCACACCTTTTAACCTAGAAAGAAGAAAATGAAGGCTTTATTTCTGATCATCGATTCACTCATCTACGCCTTGTTTGACATCAGCTTGAAAAATAAGTTTTATAAATACATAAAAAGAAACATGATAGCTCAGTAGTAAAAACTTTGAAGCTCAGAGTGTTTAAATTTTTAAACTGTTCCATAGTAAAAATTCATGTGCAGAAGATCATTTTGGATATGTGACAATAAAAAATTAATTTATCTAATAAAGATGATTCAAGTAAATCAAATCTAAACAAATTCCGTAGCCCACATGTTTGTTCATAAATTGTATGCATCCGTTATAAATATTAAAGACACGAATGAAATAAACATATATTATGAAAAATTCACTGCCGCCTCTTTTTAGATAAAATCATAAAAAGTTTTTCAGGACTCCTTATCGGTGCTGACTTCCAGTTTAAGTTAGATTTGCCGGTATGTGTCTTTCTTTGCCTAATTGTAAGTCTCAAAAGATAACTTTGTCATTATCTTTATCAATACCAGTGAGTGTTTATAAAGGACCTACTGTGTGGTATGTCTGATAAACGTTGGCCATAGGTCAGTGCTATTTTGAGCAGGAAAAAAATATTGTTAAGAGAGTACTTAGCTGTGCTAGTGTAGCTTCATTTAAAACCTCTGTGCTAACAGAAATGATTAATGAGACATGTAAACCTGCCTACTCCCGTCAACCTTTTGGCATGTCTGCAAATATAGGATATTTTTTAAAATAAGCACAGTGAACTAACGAGATGGTCTCAGCTTTTACAGAGTGTACGTGCCTACATGGTTTAATTTAGTTTTGTTTTCACATTGTTGCATTCTTACAGATTGAGCCAGTGAGTTAATTATTGTCAAAATTAATGAGAAAATTACATACGTGTGATTTTACAAAGCATTCGTTTCTCAGTGGTGACAAATGCCTGGTTCTAAACATTCCTGTGCAGGGAGTGGCATTCAAAGAGTTTTAAATGGCAGGATGTATTTTGTTTTTTTAAACAAATGTCCTAGTATAGTGTTAAGTCCCATTTTTTTGATAGTGATAAATTGGGAATTGATTTTATCGCTGTGTGTGAATGGATTTGTTTCTTTTTCCCTAAAATTAAATGTCCTTATGTCTCTTATAAAATTTTATGTCAAACTCGGTGAAAGGAGTGGTTTCCATTAAAATCAGGATGTTAATTGTTAATGACTTGTGAGGATGGGAAGAGGGTTGAATTTTTTTTCTGCAGAGAATTTTCATACTGAATTTAGGGAAGAATTCCGTTGTGTTTTGTCTGCCCCCTAGAAAAATCACTTGCCTATAAGGAACTTAACAGGGAAAATGGGAGGTGGCACTTTTACTCTGACATTTCCCCTGATTGTCAAGATAGTGGTAACAAGGCATTTGCATTCATTTTCTTTCTTTTTGTGCCTCTTGCATGTAAGAAAGTAAAATTTTTGTTTGCTTTTGTCTTTTTTTAGTAACTCTGATTTTAAGTACCTCTTAGGATTTACAAAGCTGTCTTGTGTTCTTTCAGGTACAATATTTCTTTTTAAAATGCTGATAAGATTCTCCTCTTTGAATGTGCTTTTTCTTATTAATTTGGTTAATTGATTTGGACAAATAAGTTGTTTGGATATTGAAGAAATAAGATGCATATCTCGGAGAAGCAGAGTAATTTAATTCTCTGTTGTCACACTTACTGAATATGTCTTCCTTGAGTCACAAGGGCTACTTCTAATCTGCAGTTTTTTAGGGTGTTTGTCTTGCTTGTAAATAAATTAGCGTGAAAACCTTTTTAAATTAAAGCTGCATTGATGGTTCAAAAAATAAATTAAAAATAAAGATGGGATTGTTTATATCTTTGATTAAGCAAGTTCCTAAAGTTCTCATGAGTATTTTTTTTTAAAGAAATATTTAATGGATTTCCCTTAACCATTCAAAAGAGTCATTTTGTAGAACATCTAGTAGAAAAGAGGAAAATGAATATAGGACAAAAGTCTTTCTTTGTAAATAAATGAAATCTAACAGACATCTGGCATAACTAATGCTTTTTATACTTTGTGACTCGGGCAGATTATTTAACATCTTTCAGCCCACTGTTTCCTGTTCTTAATAGTTAGGTTAGGAAAAGCCAGTCATCAAAAAAACAATATCTTGTGTTTTCAACAAACTGTGAAATGCAGAAACTCTTTGTTCTAAATCTTCTGAATGTGTTCCAGGTTCACTTAATTTTCTGGAAAGCTGTGCTTTTTAAGCATAAGAGTTAATAATTGAATTTCCCATCTAATTTCAGGAAAAGATGATTTTTTTGTTGTGTGTTTTAGTCATCTGTTCACCTCCAACCCTGATGATTATCCCCTTCCTGCTCCCTCAAGCCATAAACTCGACTGATCTGAGACGTCGGTTTCAACTCCCTGGTCTCCAGTGTGGAGGCTCGTTAAAGCCTTGACATGTCTTCGCAATCAGTACGGAGGAGAAAAGCAACAAGCAGTATGCCCGGAGTCGGCAAATTAGTCAGCAGCTGAGAATTCAGGTTGTCTGACCTTGACTGATTGAATTGGCTTTGAACTGCCTCAGTTTCCCCAAAACGATCAGTCTTTGAAAGACTAAAGAAAAAAGTGATTCAAAGGGACTTTGTTCAGAAATAAGTACATAGTTCAGTGGCCTCATCCCAGCTCCTGCTTACGTGCCAGTTAAAGAATAGTTAAATGCCAGAGAGCTCACGTGGTGGTTGGTGGTGGTGTTTTTTTTAAAAATGGCTTTATTGAGATAGAATTCACATTCTGTACAATGCACCCATTCAAAAATGTATGGTTCCATAGTTTTTCATATATTCATAGTATTAGTATTCATCACCACAGTCAATTATAGAACTTTTTATTGTCCCCAAAAAGGGACCCTGCCACCCCCAATCTACCCCCAACCCCTGGCAACCAGTAATTTACTCTCTGTGTCTATACCTTTGCCCATTCTGGACGGTTCATACAAATAGGATCATATCCTATGTGGTCCTTCGTGACTGGCTTCTTTTATTTAGCATGATATTTTCAAGGTTCACCCGTGTGGTTTAGCATGTATTAGCATTTCAGTCCTTTTTATGGCCGAAATAACATCCCCATGTATGGTTATACCATATTTTATTTATCCCTTTGTAAACCGATGAATACTTCGGTTATTCTGGCTATTATGAGTCATGCTGCTATGAACATTTCCATACAAGTTTTTGTGTGGGCATATGCTTTAATTTGTCTTGGATATATACCTCGTAGTGGAATTGCTGGATCAGGCAATAGCTGTATGTTTAACCATTTGAGGAATTGCCAGGCTGTTTTCCAATGCACCTGCAACGATTTTCCATGCCCACCAGCCATGTCTGAGGGTTCCAGTATCTCCACGTTCTGATCAGCACATGGTATCATCGGACTTTTTGATTATAGCCATCTTAGTGGATGTGAAATGATATCTCATCGTGGTTTTGATTGGCATTTCTTTAATGGCTCTGATGTTGAGTATCTTTTCAATGTGCTTATCCTTATGTTTTAATAGTATTGGTTACAGTGTCTTACAAACTAATGCTCACTACTATACTACCTTTTGAGACTGTGACTCAGAAGCATTGGATGACATGTGTGTGCTATGTCTGTAGTAACCCCAGAAGCTAGAGAGAGCTTTGGGCCCTGCCTTAGTGACATTCTGGATAGAAGGAAGGAAAAAAACATGTTAATCATATGAAATAAAGTCTTTGGGGAGCTCTGATGGAAGTGCATGCAGGGACCAATGGGAACATAAGGGTAGAAGGTTTTGGTTCTGCTGGAGAGAAGGGGATTGATCAGGGGGGAAAGAGTCACACAGGAATTATTGTTTCATTGTAAACAATTATGTGTCAGCCATTGAACCAAGAAAGGGATATAAGGATGAGAAGCCACAGTCCTGACAGTACGGATAGTGAGCAGGGACCACTGGGAGTCTTGTTTCTTGACAGTTAAGATGTTTGAGGCCACAGTGGAACATAGCATTCCTGACCCGGTGTCTTTCTGCTTTACTAAAACCCTCCCAAGTGGGGAACGTGATTTCTCCTTTGAGGGTAAGACGGGGCAGGATGTTGGAAGACACCTGAATGAGGGCTGGGCCCACCGGGTCTGCAGACTGCTCTGTTGCTGTTGCTTTGGTTGTGGTTTCTGGTTTTAAATTCATGTGAGAATCCCTTTAAGAGCCAAGTTTATATGTAAAATTTTCAAAATCCCTGTTATCACAAATTATAATCTTCAATTCATGAAATATGAAGTGACCATGTGAAAGAAGTTTTTTTTTCTTTTGGGAATGTCGTTAATATTTGCCTACGATGAAATGTTTGAATTTTCAGGGTTTTTTATTATTTGTTTATTTTTGTTCTTTCTTTTTCTGATATCCTCTATGATAGTTTGGGAGGAAAAGATCAGCTTCTGTGAAACATGCACATAAAACCACTTTCCATGCTAAATCTCACCTAGAATGAACAGTTAGTTCTGCATCTTAAGGTCTCTCCAAGATAGTCTTTAAAAGATATAGAGGAGAAGTGACTTTCAACAACCTTGACCAGCTCAAATCCTTATTTATGTTTACTCAATTTGCAGCTCTGACATGATGTTTTAGAAAGCCGCATAAAATGATCTTGCCCATTGGTTATGGCATTTAATGGCTTGAGGAAAAATAGGTTTGTATCTTCAAACTCCTGGAATCATTCCAACATCACTGCTTTCCCCCCGCCCTTAAGATATAAAGAAGGATGCTGAGAAATCCGAGCTATTAAACATGATCACACAATGGCTTTGATTTTATTTCCTGATAGATAAAATTAGATCAGGCATTCAAGGTTTTCTGGAATGCTTTGATGAAAATAGACTATTGCCAGCAATGCCATGAAATACTTAAGAGCTCGATTATTTGCACTGGTGTTTTCTTCAGTGTATTCAACCTATCATAATACATATTTTTGCTTATAGAAATACTTTTACTAACAGCATTGAGAACATTTTCATTTCTAGTCCCTCTTCCTATGAATATTACTCTACTGTTCACCATAAATGTTCCTTTTCCTTTTTCTTCTTTCTGCAGGTCCATGTAGTGCGCAAAATCAGAGCATTGCACCGTGCATGGCACCGAGCCTGATTTAGAGCCTAGAGTCGCCACTTTTTAGCTGTGTGACCTTGAGCAAGTCCTTTAACTTCTCTTAGACCGCACTTTTCTCTTTTGTCACTTGTAAAGGCTGTGATGACACCTGCATCCCAGGACTGCCATGAAGGGTAGGGAAGACACCACTCATGTCTCCTGTAATCCTCTACCCTCGTGATTACATCCACTTACTGGGAAAGGGGAGTGTTTAATCCAGATCGCTTAGACTAGTGAGGAACATTTTTGTTGTGGTGATGAGTCACTTTGAAAATACGAACTCCGTATAAAATCTGTAAGTCATACGCATCCGGGAGTGAAGTAGTAAGTTGTTGATGATAATCACCCCAGCTTATAGTTATGGAGGGCTTAATCATCTCTACTTATAATTCCTAATATGATGGAAATGTTATTATGTAAATAACATTATATAAAATTGTTATACTGTATTATTTAGGAAATAATGACAAGAAAAAGGTCTTTGCGTATTCAATGTAGACAGAACCATCCTTTTTCTTTTCTTTATTTTTGATTTGCAGTTGGTTGAATCCACAGATATAGAACCCACGGATATGGAGGGCCCACTGTGCTTGTATTTTTCTAATTTAGCCTTAACAACCCTGTAAGGTAGGTGTTCTTAGTATCTCTGTTATGTAGATTTGGAAACTGAGGCACAGAAGAGTTAGCTAACTTTCCCAAGGTCACATAGCTAATAAAGGTGCCATCAGAACAGCCAGCTCTACGGACCATTTTGTATATTGACCGCTTATGTTACTTGAGTGGGAATAAATATGATATAGAAGTTATTTGTCATTTTAATTCTTGGAAGGAGAAAGGAGTAAGGTAACAAGAGTTTGCCATATACTTGTTCCTAACCTGATTTTTTATAAAATTCATATATTTTAAGTCATACATTCATTATCATAAGTGAAGCTTTTCTGCCCACAAAGTGCTGAGCTAATTTACTGTGTTCTTTGAGCATTATTCATATACTGAAAATAATTTTTACGTCTGCAAGCATCCACTGGAAACCCACTGGAGTGAAGCTGTCTTTAAGGCGCAATAATGGTGTTTCTTGTCTCAGTAACAGATCACATCTGCCATCCCTTTTCTGTGAATCGCGGTTTATGTGTTTGACGTTGCCCACACAAATCTGCAAGAGCCTCATGGCCGGGCATTATTGGACTGAGTTCTCAGACTGTCTTATGAGTCTTAAATAAAGCAGTTCTGTCCAGACTCATAACTTCCTTCAAGCTAGTATCTCTGCATAGCCACGTTGTCTTATAAATCCCTTCATCATGAAAATACCGATCACTTTTTTGGTTGCCTCCTGAATAAATTAAGCAATAAATATATGCACTTATCAAAAAGGAACCTTTCACTTTGAGAGTTAACATTTCAGCTATAAGCCTGGATAAATTTTTGTTTTGGCTGATTCAAGAATAAGCATGAGATTTTACTGTACATAAATTATACCCCAATAAACCTGACTTTTAAAAAGTAAAGGAAACATAAATACTTGAAATTTCAAGACTGGCAAAGAATTGGACATAAATTCAAAATTGAGAATTTACAAGGATTTTGTTCGATACGGTGGTTAGTGTTTTGAAGACAGGTTTACCATGAGGGCCTTTACATAATATATTATTTCAGGGTGTATTTAGAGAATACTGATCTGTATGACTAGAAGAAGACGTTGTAAATTGGATTTTAAGCATAATGTTCTCATTTTACATAACATTGCCATCCCTCCAAAGCCAAGAATGATGTTCCTTTGCTTACCTACCACATGAAAACATGCCATCCCGGCTATAATTAATGACCAGCAAATTTAAGACAAAAGAAAGTGGCTCTTCCCTCAGCAGGCAGCTGACAATCTGTGAAAAATCACTGATGGGAAAGATTAGAGACCCAAATTCTATCGCCAGTAATAGATTCCTATTGCTAAGCAATGTCAAGGCTGGCATTGGTGCAGTCTCTGTCTTCAAGACACTCTCTGTGGTTCTCCACAGAGCATCACTTAATTTTTCTCCAGCTTCTCCAGATTATCTGATTTGGTTTTCTAGACATTTATTACCATGTCCCTTTGCTTCCTCCCCTCCGCCCTGCCTGCCTGCCTTTGCCCGTCTCCCTGCTTTTTAGTAACTTCATTAAGGAGAAAGTGGCTATCAGTATTCTTCCCTATTGCCAGGTAATGTATTAGATGTCAGAGAAAATCAAAATTAGAGTAAAATCAGACCGATGCCTGTAATCAATTCCACCCCTGCTTCCATAGCCAAGAAAAATCAAGAGCAGCAGGATGTTTTTATAATCCTGTAATACCAAGTTTACAAAATTTAGCTGTAGCTTAGATTCTTAGAGCTGCAAGGAGTCCTGTAGGACGCTTTTTACGTTAGAGTAACCAGCTTGCCTGGGGACCCCAGGACAACGGGCCCTGCTGGCCCCTCCGCCACGTGGGCCAGGTTTCTGATCCCTTCCCCTGCTCAGAGCCAAGTTGCATATCACGGCCGGTACCTTCCTGCTCTCCTGCCTGTCTGGGAGGTCGGTCAGCTGTGAAAGTAGGCACAGCTGCTGCCGGATGTGGACCTGGAGGGAATATCCCAGGGTGGTTGTAGCAAAAGTTTCAGAATTATCCATGCTTTCAGGCTACAAGTCACAATCTGGGAAGGAGGAGCCTGGTATTGATGATGGGAATCTGGCTTAAGGATTTCAAAGATCCCAATCCATTAAGGGGGTGACCCAAGTCCTTGCCCTGTGATTGTCCCAATAAAGATGTGCTTCCAACATGCAATACCATATGTGGGTGTACATGTGGGTGTAACCTTTTTTAATTCTTCAGTCTGCTTCAAGGAAACAACCTGTTGGCATAAACAATCACAATTAGCCGTGGAGGATCGTCCTGTCAAACGATCCCGTGTGGTTCGAGAGCCTGACCTCAATGGTGGGAAGGATACTAAATGTCTTCTTGCCTAACATTGATGTGAGAGGACCCCTTGTTTGGCCCCATTCTGTCAGTCAGCAGCATTGGCTGGGCATTTGTTTTATGCTTGTGACGGGCCTTCAGCCAAGGGATTCGAAGGTACCTGAAGACAGGCCTGTGTTCCAAGCCCACGTGAGTGTACAGCGCAATAAGGGAGACACGTCTTAATCAGCTAGTCTCATAGGTGGATGGATATTATCAGCGGTAGTAGGATTGGAAAAGATGATGTGGTTTGGGCTGTGCTATGAGAGCTTGTAACAAGGGACTTGACAGCTACCTAAAGCTCTGAAGAATGGCAGCAGCTAACAGATGAAGACGTGAGAAGGGGGAGGAGCATGCGTGAGCGAGCCTGGAAGGCATTCCCAGTGGGGAAGGGCACACGTGCAAAGGTCCTGTGGCAGCAGAAGGCAAGGCCCATTTTGGGAACTGACTAATGCTTGGAGTAAGGAGAGTGGTCCCAGGTGAAGTCAGGATGCCAGGCAGGTGCCGCCTTACACCAGGTCTGGTAGTCCATATTAAGGATTTTTATCCTGTAATAGCAAATGTGAAAGGGAGGGGTTGTGATCAGATTTGCTTTTGGAAAAAACTGCCTTAGACTGTGTGCAGAGAATGGCGCAAAGGGGCCCTTGGCCGGGGAGAGATCGGTTGCTAGGCTATTTCAGGGGCCTAGATGAGCGACAATGGCATCTTAGACCAGAGGGATGATGAAGAGGTTAAGAAAGTTATTTAGGGTGGAGAATTTGGCAGCACTTAAATGGTGACTAGAAAGGAGGAAGAGTGAAATGTCAAGGGTGGATTCTGGGGGTTGTCTTCCCACACGGACAAAATAAAGACAGGGTCTAAAAGAAAAAGCGCAATTCAGAATTACCAGATCCAGCATACAGTGTGTTTTGTTCCCTTTCTGTCCCTCTCACGCTCCCTCCTCCTCTCTCTTTTTTCCTCCCTCCTTTCCTCTCTCATAATTTTCCTAACTTTCTCGTTCATCTCAGGCAGAACCCGTTAAGGTGCCCGTTAAGAAACTTCGGCGCCTAACTTTGCAGATACCCAGTACTAGATCAGTTCTATTCATATGCAACGGGGGGTTGACAGTAAACCCTTCTAAAATATATCGTCTCGTTTCTGTTAAAGAGCATACAACTTCTGAGCACTTATTTTTAAATCGCCAGCGAGATAAAACATGAGCCGGCCAGGTTGTTTCTCGGTGCCGAAGCGGACGTCTGCGTGAATTGCAGTGTTGCTGTAAATATCTCCAGCCACAGACAGGTCTATGCAATAGGAAAAAAAAACCCCGAGCAAATTCTTAGGATGCCAATATTGTCACAAAGTCTCCATGCAGAATGAAGTTGTTTGACAAAGTGTTTCCCTGGTGATTTGGCTGCAGATGAAAATGTCTTCAGCAATAAAATTTCATGCTCGCGTCTCAGGTCTGGGCTCTCATCAGTCAGCAAATGACATATCAAGGATCTTTTTTGCTGTATTAGGTAATATGTTGGCAGAAATATGTGAAACATTGTTATTCCCCTCCATTTCTGTCATGGATTTTTTTTTTCTGCCTTAAAACACGCATTCATTTTGCCAAAACATTTTGCCAGCTATAAATGCATTACTAATCAATAGGATCGCATTAGATCAGAGATAAAAAGTTCTTCATGACAAGGGTTTTCTTAGTTACCTGTACTAGAAGACTTACAAGTGTAAGAGCTGCTGTTTTGCCATCAAGTTGAACATGGCTTCAGGGAAATTTAAGGGTTGGTAAGGCAATTAGTGATGTAGCATATTTTAATTATAGTAACTGGATAAGCCACTTACAGCTTATGGATTAATACGTTATTGTTTAATAGGTCAGAGTCACGTGTAATTTTAATCACACTTCTTAATGGTAGCCACGGTTTTGTTAGCAGTGGTGTTTTTTAACTTAAAAATTTGTACATAATGAGTGCAGAAGTTCCATTTGCATGATAGCAAAGAAATAATTCAGCCTGTATATTACCACTCATCAACAGGATCAGAGTCCTTCAGGATCGCAACCGCGTAACTGTCCGAGACGGTTTTGCATTAAAGGACACTTACGATAATGAGATCATTTTATACCACGTTACGTTATTTCTGTTGATGCCAAGTCTGAGCTTTCACGAAGTCATTTAAAACACAGGAGGGAAGATGAATCACAATAATTTCACACATATTTAATAAGCATGAATTATCCAGTGAAGTCTGCACCCATTCTTTAAGTTGCGAAAACCATAAGGTGTTTGAGTTTATGCTCCATTGTAGAATTTTCTCGTCTGGCACCGCCCTCCCCGCCCGCCTTCCCTACCCCTGACAGTCCTGCGATCCTGCCAGGCTTCAGTGCACGTCAGAAGCTGTTATACGGACTGGATTGAGCTGTGTGTATTTTAGTGGCATGCGTGTCGTGGTTTAGCTTAGGGTCTGCAAAGCCTTCGTGCATGCCAGCCTCCGGGCATCCATTTCCACCTCCGAGAAAGCACAGTCTCTTCCCATCCAAAGCGAACCTCTCAAAGAGCCCCCTGTGAGAACACCTCGGGCCCCTGTCCTTGCGTGGAAGCAAAGAAACTAACACTCAGTGATTGAGTGCTTTCCAGCAGACACTGTGCTAGTTCATACTTGTCATTTTTGTAAAGATTTTATTTTAACTCGGAAACCCACTGGGGTTTCAGTTCTGCAGTCTTTTGAGGCTGCGATGTGATATTGGAGAATCCGTAGGCAAAGATGATCTGCATAAGATACAAAGACGTTAACAGGAACTAAGCAAAAAAAAGGGGGGACATGGAGGGGGTTATGTTCAAAGGAGCATGGAAACCTTGGCGAGAGCGTTTTCTGATATGCAGTTGTACACCAGGAGTGTCCAGGGACCGGTCCAGCTTGCAGCATTTCCCAAACTTAACTGACCGTAGAACCCTTTTGGGAAGACTATTGTACCCTCAGTTTCTTTCTCTATAAAATACGTCAATATAAATCAAAATATCTAAGACACATTAAAGGGTATCCAGTTACACTATTCCATCTCCCACCCAAATTTTATCAGGGTAGAAGAGATAATGTATCAATGTATGTTCACACGATTTACAGGCTGAAAAAGTAACATAAAAATGTAACAGACTATGATTTTTCTTCTCCTTGCATCTTTTTGGAAACAGTATGAAAGAAATTGGGTGCCAAATGCTTTAATTGTGCGGAGTCTAGGGAGCTGGATGCTGTTCTTTGCGTTCCTTGGTTCCTCCTACCCTACCCTCCTCTGTGCCGGGAAATCACCGCGTTAGTGTTTGTGCTGAAATGCTCACTATCAGTTATTCTAATGCCTAGAATGGCTTCTCTTTATATTAACGCAGCCCTACAATTATCTGTTTTTTTCCTCCTCTGTTTTCCACACTGAGCCTTTCTAGATTGGCCTAAGCTTTAAAAAAGCGAAGTTCACAGCAAATCCTCCGCTCCCCGTGTAGGTAGACAGCACGCCCTGCATGAACTCCCTGCGGGCTCCAGCCTCCTGATTCCCCCGTGTAACCAGCTCATGCTCACAGTGACACATTCATGAATGTTTACGGAATTACAAATAACTTCGGGTACCATAAAGGTGCTGTTTTGATCCCGTGCAGAAACAGGATCGGATTTCTTCGTGGTTTGATTTGGTCTGTTGAATCCGCTTAACAGTGACCTGGAGAACACAGAGCCCTGCGGCGGTGGTCTTAGGGAGCTAACTGGTTGCTAATGTCATTTATCTGTAATGGTTGGTTGCAGGAAATAAAAGGAACACGTGCCATGAATACAGGCATGACATTCATTTATTATTCCTGTATTCATTCGACCAGTATTGATGATAGTGCGTGTTCCTTACGACAGGGAATAAAATACAGTCCCTGTCCTCATGGAGTTTGCAGTCGAGTTGGGAGAGACAAACAGTGAACAAACAAATGTATATTGTATTAGGTGGTGACAAGGAGGAGAGGGCAGGACGTGGGGGGGGAGATGGGATTGCACGTGTGTTTACAGCGGCCAGGGAAGGCCTCAGAGACCTAAAGGATGTGCGGAAATTTAGAGGGAAAAATGCTTCAGATAGTGGGATCAGCTGTACCCACTTAGGGACAAGCTGGCCCACGCAGACAGAGCAAGGGTGCAGTGGTATGAGCTGAGGTCAAACAAGTCATGGGACAGACTGCATAGGGCTCTTGCACCATCGTAAGGGGTTTGGCCTTTGTTCATGATGAGACAGAAAACCATTGGTTTCTCTTCTGTTTTGAGCAGAAGAGTGACAAGATCAGGGTAATCTTTTAATAAGAGTCTCTGCTATAAGGTGGTAAAAAGGGAAGCAGAGAAAACCATTAGGAGGCAGTCACAGTCACCCAGGCAAGAGCTGATGGTGGCTTGGCCCAGGGTGGCAGCAGAGAAAATGACAAGAAGTCGTAAAAGGCTGGTATTTATTCGGAGGGGGATAGCCTGACAGTCGGCTGATGAATCGGATGTGGGATGGAGAGAAGAGAGCGGGCAGGGATGACTTCATGTTTGAGCTGAGCCACCAGAGAATGCGTTGTCATTACCAAGATGGGGGACCACTGGGGGTGGAGCAGATTTGAAGGAGGGGGCAGTGTGGGGACAGTAAAGGGTGAGCTGCCTCCAGGTGTCTCTGTGGAGATATTGAGTGGGCAGGTGTCTCCGGGACATGGGAGGCAGGATCGAGGTCCTGGCTGGAGATGGAGATGGATACCTGTTGGCTGACAGTCCTGAGTCTGGAGGGGACCATCCAGGGAGTGAAAATAAAGAGAACTCCAGACACCCAGCCCCAGGGTCCCAGGAGAAAGAGCAGAGACTAGCATAGGAAACTGGGAAGGGACAGCCATTCTTGAAGAGAACCGAGAGAACATGGTGTCCCAGAAACCGAATGAATTCAGTATCTCCAGGAGGTGAACATTGTCACCTTTGCCAGTTGCTCTCGATCACTGGAGTAAGATAAGAGGGCGAGATTGCCTTTGCAGTTACCAGCCTCTAAGATGGAGAGGTCTTACCATGGTCAGAATCTTGCTTTGATGGCGTCATGGGGCTGGAAGCCTCGCTGACATGGGTTTGACACGGGTATAAGTCCTGGAAGAGTTTGCTCCAAGTGAAGATGAAGAAATGGCCGTCACTGGAGGAGGATACTGCGCTAAGGAATGGCGTGTTTAGGATGGGCGGTAAAACGGTGTGTTTTTTGTGCATGCGGACGACTAGCAGAGTGGGGCCAGTGGCTAGAGCAGCATCATTGTGTAGGTAAAAGGGGTTGGGATCTTGAATGCAGGAGGAGAAGCTGGCCTTGGCCAGGGGCCCAGTGACAGGAGAGAAGGCAGAATGTATAGTACCAGCGAGGCGGGTTCGTCAACTGGTGTTGGGACCAGATGGAAGTTCTTGGCGGAGTGTTTCCGTTTCCTCAGTGAAATGGGAAGCATCGATAGGGAGGATGGAGGAGGAAGTATTATAGTATCAGAGGTTTGAGGACAGAGAAACGGGTATAAAATACTTGGCTGGCAGGGGAGAGAGAATGGACTCAGGAAGAGAGAGCGGATGGCCAGGCGTGCAGGGTCTCTTGATAATCCAAGAGCGTTGAACTTCCCTCTTTGTTCTCATTGCTGCACCAGGGGAATTTGACAGGATGTCTGCAAAAGTAAGCACTGTTCCATTGTATAAATACACCACAATTTGTTTATCCAGTTTTCCTGTTATTGGGCATGAACGTTGTTCCCAGCGTGGGACTGTCATGAATACAGCGGCTGTGGACGTTCACTCAGTGTGTTCTTCCCAGAAGCAGAACGGCTAAGTCACAGAATAGGTATATGTTACTTTGCAAGACACTGCCAGACAGTCTTCTGAAGTGCTTGCTCTGCAAAAGTAACCAGGCATATGCTTCACCCTTCTAGGCAGAAAATAAGCTACAATAAATGGGAATTGCTATGGAGTAGAAATTCAGATTCGCCAAGTCTTAGTGAATCTTAGAAAAGTCACTCAACTTCTGCACAGGCCACGTGAAGGTAATAAACTAGGCAATGTACAAGGTCCCTTCCAGATTCCAGGTTCTTTGATTTTAGGTGGATTTCTGCTACACGGTAGTAAACAGACAGAAAGCCACATCTGTGTACATTTTTATTCCGCAGGAGTTGAGCAGCATTTAATGTACTGGACACGGTGAGAAAAATCTAGAACCTACGGGACAGAAGCAAAAGGATTAGGCTTCCATGAAGCACACAGTTGTGTGTGAAAGTCACATATTCTCTAAAAGAAAATAACGTAAGGCGATCCAGGACTTCTCTCGGAATACTGTAAAAAGAAAGTTAGATACCTGTGAATAGCTCCAATTCTGTTCAGATTATAACTGGGTTTTGCAATTGAGTGGTTTAAGAAGAAAATGCTTACCTGCCCACCGATTGGATTGCTGTGGTTTGTTTTGAAACCAGACTAATGAAACATTTGCTTCTGTTACTTTTGCCGGACTACCAGGAAGTGTTTTGTTCACCTGGGCTGTCTCCAGCCAAGAGAAAAGGAAACTCCTCGGTTTCCTCCCAGCAGACAGGAGCAGTAGCCCCGTTGCCATCTTGCACCAGATCTTGTGCGTAAATGGGTCTGAACGTGCCCTGCTGCAGGTCTCCCCCATTCACCTCGGAGCTGTCCGCTCCCAGACTTCGGCGCTGCGTGGGGAAGGGTGCACTTCAGCAAAGACTGAGGAGCCACGGTTCGCTTGGTGGAAGTCGTCTGATAAATAGAGGATGCTAGAAAAGACAGATTGAGCATCAGTGTGAGATCACGCACTGCTGTAATTTGTCTTTGGGGTTAATGAGAATTGGGAGTGGGGAGGGGAAAACCAGTTGGAGATAGCCCCTGAGCCAGGTGGTGAGCGTTGGTGGAGGTAGATGTCCAGTCGTGGCGGTCACCCTTCGAGGTCCTGGGGTTGTGAGGTCCTGACCCACCCAGGACAGGACGAATGCCCTCTGCTTGTCACAACTTATTCCAAAGGGTCCCCACCGAAGAGTCTGAGCGTTGGGAGGCAGACGTAGCCCACGGAGTCTTGGAGTCGAGCCATTAGAGGTCAGTTAGGCCAAACTCTTGGGCCGTGTGGGGTCCCTTTCCCAGTGTCTCTGACCTGATTGTCAGCCAGCCTCTGCTTGAATACCTCTAGTGACATGGGACTCACTACCTCAGCATAGGACCCACGTGCTGCCTTTCAGAACATTCCCTGAAGGCACAATATCCCCAAACCAGTGCTGGGTAACGTTTCTTCCATGACAAGAGGAGAGTATCTGAAAACAAAAGAGTACCTACGGCTGGCATGAGGGTAGTAGCCCTGGCTGGTTTTGTTTCTCTCCCCAGATGGGAATGAATGGTGGGTACCATAAGCGTTTACTTCTCTTCTTGCTTAGAGACAAAAAGAAACATTTCTTTTCCTACCCAGGGACCCTCCTACCCTAAGTGGTCCTGATTTATCTTCACGTTGGTCTATAAATTTATCCTTACATTTGGCATATATTCCTCACAGCTACTCAGAAGTCTGTTTGTACCTCCAAAGCAATAATTTTCAACCAGGGCAGTTTTGCCCAACAGGGACCACGTGGCACTCTCTGGAGGCGTGTAGGTTGCCATAGCTGGCATGGAAGGGGCTATTGCTATCCAGTAGGTAAAAACTGAATACTCTGCTAAAGAGCCTACAGTGACCAGGACAACTGCCCCCCTCCCCAGTCCCCCAAGAAAAAAATTATCTGGCCCAGAACATCTCGGTGCCAGGGTTAGAAACTCTGGTCTAAAGAGACTGAATGCAAACAACCGGTATTATCCTCCCATGGTGGCTAGCGCAGTGGACAATTTTTTGCTCTGCCTTTATTAGCGTCTAGGAAGATTCAAGAGTTTTTATTTCATGAGCAGAAGAGCTTCTGCATTTATATTTGACTTCAGGCTTCTCACAGAAGAGTTAGAGTAGAACCAAGCAGTTTGCTGTAGAAAGAATTCATTGAAAATCAGGTGTTGGAGGCCACGGTGGTTGTGTTATCGTACAGTGGCTTGCTTTAAACCATAACTCTCCTCGCAGGGTGGTGGTTACCTTCGAATCCTAAATAGGGGCTTATATTTAAAAGGCCTCTTGGGTTTTTAAAGAAACATCCAACTTAGGACTAATAAACCAAAGAGCTATATGTTACCTCCAATGGAAAGAGAAGATCGAGTAGAACCAGGATCAGAGAGTTTTAAAAGGCTTTATTGTTTGGATGGTTTATTCACCCAGCTTCAGAAAGCAATTTGTTTTCTCTAGTTTATGGAGGATTCAAAATCTGGTGTGTGATTTATTGTTGGATTGGAGTTTCATTGGGGCTGATCTTGTTTGTATAGCAGGGGAGACAGAAAAATTGTTGAAAGAAAATCATGTGAGGTATTTTTTTTTCTCATTATCTTTAGAAGACACAAGTAACGTTGACGCAAGGTTTGATGCGTCCTAGTCGTGTGACAGACAGAAGCGTTGAATCATTTTCCACCCGCTCTTCTTGGGGTAGGACCCCCGCTAAGACGGGACGGGAAGGGTTTGTCTGTCAAGGCAGTGGCTAATTAGATGAGCTCCAGTGCTCCTCTGGACGCTTCCAGAAGCAGCGCCTTGTCACATTTGCCATGAGCGTCGCTTCAGGTCCCCTCTTCCTCCCATCCTTTGACTCAAACCAATCCAAACGTGAAAAGGGATGAAGCAGACATTTCCGGGGTGCCCGCCCTGTTTTGGGTGTGGGGTATTAGGATGGAAACAGCAAGCATGTGCTCTTTAGGGACACAAAAGTCAGGTCAAGGGAGCAGTCCCAGATCTGCACCACGGATCCTAACTTGGTAACATAAGACTGGCAGTGTAAACAAAGGACCCTGGAATTCTGAATTGTCCCACCGAGAATCCAGAAAGAATCGTCTTTTTCTTTCTTCCCTGCTTGTAAGCAGAATTACCGAATGACCGTTTTCGCTTTTAATTGAAAATGGTAGAAGGAAAGGATTGAGTGGGGTGTTACTAAGCCGGGAGGGACCAGTTGGAGTGGAAAGGTGCCCTAGGGCACAGTGTCACGTAGGGATCTTCCTTCAGTAGTGGGATTTCTTCATGGTGAAAATCACCCTCTACCCTGGCATCGTGAGACTCAGGGAAACACATGGCCGAGGTCCCGATGGTGCCACCCCTGGACAGGCACATTCTCGGAGGTGCGGCCGTGTCCCTGCCATGCGAGCAGGACCCGACGTCCAGGGCACCCTGGGCTTGTTCCTGGCTCAGATCATCTCAGCGGCGCTTTGAGTTCTTCCCTCTGGAGACGTGCTCCGAACAGTTGCCACCAGTGATGACTGTGCAGCGCTCATGCAAAAGCTTGCCTTGTGATCCTCTCCTGCACAGTGTGACAGTTCTCTCTGTGATGGCCAAATTAATTATCAGAGATGGTTTGCTGGCAGACAGTTGGATGCTAATTACGATTGGAACCTTAGGGGCCTGAAACGCAAATGTGTTGATGTTTGTTGTTGTTGGTAAGAATGAATAACCATAAAATACAGAAGAAATTTTTTTAAGTGAAAACAAGGCAGATGAAGCTAGGAAACTTTGAGTTAACTGTGATCTGAGGTAAAGCTACAACACAACCTGTGGTTGTAGGGAAGGGATTAGAGAATTGGTTAATTAATTGTTACTTTCTGGTAGACAGAGAATCAAGCTTGGATATTTCAATGCAAAGGCAAAAAAAAAAAAAAATCTGGCGTTGATTAAATTTAAGGTGACATTTTGGGGAGGTGTTCTCAGAATGTCTAAGTTTGATTATCTAATTCGACTTCATACTGTGCCCCAGGTTTGTGAAATCTTTCTAGCAGGTTCCACCCAGGAAGAATTATTTTCAATTAAGTGGACCATGGCCACTGAAGAAGAAATCATGAAAGGCACCTGTAGCGTGGGGTCGTGCAGGGAACAAAGCCACCCAGCTCACAAAGGGACGGTCCATGAGTCGGCTGTGTTAATACTGGCTTTGAGCACCATCTCATTCTCTGTCATCAGCGCTTACCTTAATAAGCTGCAGAGATTGGGGCAGGCCTGTGCTTCATGGAGCTGTGAGATGCAAGGTTAAAAATTAGAGAAAAGAGCAGGAAACTTACTGATCATTCTGTATAGGTATGCGAATGGGCTGGCTTCCTTTAGCAGCACTTATGATAGGATACGGGCAATAGTCCAAGCATACATTCTAGAGTAATCGTTAATGGCTAAAAAAAACAAAGAGAACCCATAAATACTTTTGGGAGGATTTTATGGGGAGGGGAGGTAATAGTTTTTTTCTCAGAGACACTTGAATCATTTGTAATTTCTTGTTAAATTAGGCAGCTAATGTAAAATAATATAGAAGCTAAATTTTGTCTGATGTTGCATCTTAGTCATTATGCGTCAGATAAAACTTTCTGGCAGAAACATAAATTTCCCGTTAGGTTTTTTGTGTGCGTGTGTGTGTGGCTACAACAGGGCAGTGAGTTCCTATGTCTGTTAGAGACTCATAAACTGCTCCCAGCACAGAATCATTTCTCGGGGAAAATTTACACAGAGGCAGAGACAGGTACATAAAGTTCATCGTTCCATGGCAGAACAGGTTGTGGTTGAGGAAGCAGTGATGTTATAAGGAGCTCTTTCAAAGTCCCTGCAATTTTTCTCCAATTACGTACGCATAGGGTTGCATTTCCTGATACTTTTTCCTTGCATCCAAGGTAGGAATGCAAGTTAAGACTAACAGGAAGTTGAGGGGAATTAGACTTATGAAATCTCATCTTTCTTTGCCTTATCCAACTTTTTCTTGATAATTTTCATCCTTACCACGTGGCAATTCAGTGACCTCAATTCTCTCTCTCTCTCTCATGAGCCAGAGAGGAAAGCGCTCTGTGTTTAAAGAGGCTGAGTCTCCTGTCTGTCTTCGTTCTGCTAAAGGGAAGCTGAGCCCTGGTAGAGCCCCATGTGGCGCAGACAGATGGGCAGTTTGGCTCTGTTGAGAGGGGCAAAGGCGGGGTAGGGGCCAGCCGAACAGTATAAACACCTGGATGCTCAAGTAGAGGCTCCTGAGCCAGCAGCATCTGCATCAGGTGGTGACTTGTCAGAAATGCTGAATCTCAGGCCCCACCCCAGACTCACGGTATCAGCATCTGCACACGTGTGGCTTCCCCGGGCAGTTGCTACGCGCTCCCAAGTGGACCCTGAGCTGCTAGGCGGAGGAACCCACTCCGAGTATCGCTTCGTGACAGCAGCAGTGACAGTGTCGTAGCCAAGAATGAAGCGCTGGAGGAGTGTACATGAGGTCCTGAAGACAGTCGCGAGCAATGAAAGTGACTCCAACACAAGCAAAGCTGTAAAAGTGAAAAATCTTTTTTCGTGGAACTTGCTTCCTCTGTAGTCGAGGAAGAATTTTGTTTCATCCTTTGGAGCAGTTCATTCAATGAATAAAAAAAATAAGCATTAATAAAAAGACAGAAGGTGAAAACTTAGTTCTAAATCGGGTTCCTCAATGTTCTCATTTTGAGCAAAACCACAGGGCAATCTGCCCCTTGTTTTCTCCCTGTAAGTTCCCATTTCTCTTAAAACAGCTCCAACGTGAAGAATCATACACGTCATGTAGAGTGATTACTCGTATTTTTTGTTGAGAAAAAAATGCACAGCTTGCATCCATGAATGCCTTTCCTACCTGTCTTGTGTAGCACAAAATTAAATGCACAAAATTTTATATAATGGAGAGTTTAAAAATGTAGAATTTCTTTCAGTTTATTCTAATTAACAAGTAAACTTGAAACTTAGCTTACTTAGAGGAAGTTATGTGGTCAGTAAAGTTTTTCAGGTTTACATTGAAAAAAATTTAAGTATTACATACGAGACAGAAATTGATTATAAGGTAAATTGGATCTACTGTGAAGTGTAAGAATGTAAGTGTGTTACTATGTGTGTTTGCCTACTGTGTTCTGATAGGGAGGAAGATTACGACTCTTTGATTCTATAATGGGTTGATGATTTTATAGAAGGTTAAAGCACATGAAAGTGCTAGAAGAATTTTCAAAACCATCCACCCTAACTTCTAGGGTCATGTTCTCCCAACGGCTAATTAATGTGAAGTCAGCTTCTTGTATTGAGATGTTTAATCAATCGGCAGATTGTTGTCAATAGATATGTGTCTTCGGCGGTTTGTAATAGACAGGCTAATGAAGTACCCTCTGCGAGTGTCAGAGCTGTTTGGGAAAAATCTCTCTCCCTTCTGGGCGGTTTGCCACACGTTATTAGTCTCCCTCTGATTCAAAGAAGGGGTGCCCTTCACCATTGCTGGTCGCTCCTCTGGATGGATTATCTGTAGGAGCAGAAAGTAAATTTCACTTTCTACTAGCAGTTAGTCAAGCAACGTGAGGCCGAAGGGCTGGTTACTGATAATATCAACGGTGATCATAGCAGGTGACGTTTCTCAGCAGTTGCTGCGCGTTCGCTGGATTCTGTGCTCAATGGTATAATTTCCTTACCTCACTTACGTCTTCACAGAAGCCCTAGGAGAAAGGTCATCTGCTTCTCAGACCCTATGTTACAAATATTTTTGTTATGCCACTACAATCCTGAAATAGATCTCATGGATAAAATAACCTACTCTACACGTAATTTTTGGAAAAAATCACTGTAATTCCCCAACTATAACATAATGGAGAAATGGGATAGAATTTACTATTGAGTACATCTAGTATATAAATGTTGGCTCCTGGCTGTACCCAAGGATAGAGGGTAATAGACGTTTGCATCTGTGCATAGAGATTCTGTTCATTTGACAGCTCTAACTGCAGACCGAGAGAGAGGTGACGTCCTGGCTGCTCAGACACTGTGTTCACTCTGTCGGTGACAATGATATTAGAAAGTGGTGAACATTTCTTAGAGAAGCTCCGAAAGCAAAGCAAAATTCAGGCTCACCTTGATTTGCACAAACGTAGCATTTCTAGCACATCCAGTATTCACTGATGCTGGGGAGAAAATCCTTTGTGTTCACATAGAAAGCAGATGGAGGTTCTAGGCCCAAGTGATTGCAAACAGAGTTTCCCCCTACACAGATACCCGCTGGGACATGGAGCAGTCGTGCAGGCTGGGAGACCACTTCCCATGTTGCAGGTCTGGCTTGCTCATGACAGACATCTGGCCTCCCGAACCTTCATCCAGTAAATGCCAGGAGAACCCCCGAGTCTTGAGGACAACCACAAACTTCTCTCTCATTGCCTGATAAGAGAGGTGACTAAATAATTAATTGGCCAAGTGAGGATTCTTTTCAAAAGTGACAGAGGACACAGTCATAGCAGGACATTGATATGGGCCACCCAGGGATGCCCGTTTCGGGACCTTGATGAAGGTCTTTACCACATCGTGGTTGGTGCTCAGACACAGAGGTGGGAGAGTAGTGGGTGCTACTGGGGACCCTGCCGTCACAAGAGTACTGCTTCGCCTCCTTCAATGATTGTGTGACCCTCCAGAGAGGGACACTAACTTTTTTTTCTCTTTTTAGATTTTTTCCAATGTAAAAAAGCCCACACTCCAGTCTTTCCATGAAGGAGGGACAGGCGAGCCTTGAATACGGCCTCTCGGGGTGTCCTGAGAGCAGGCCGTGGCAGGCCTGGTGGCGGGGGCACACCAGCCCCCCCAGGGACAGAAGCCCTCTGTGGCTGGTGACCGAGAGCGAGCGAGCCTGCTGCCCACGCCGAGCCTCACTCACTTCCTCTCAGGAGCGGGACAAAAGAAGTCTTCCTCCCCAAAAGAGTACGAGTGACTGATACTACCTGAATCGGCCCCAGCTTCTGCACTTGTCTCTGTTTATTATATTAATAAATACTATGCGGCTAATGTTTCCATCTGGCAGGGCAGAGAAAAGAGCATAAAAATGAAGTTGGGGTTCCATCACTTAAATACTAATGAA
>CAUYRT010001306.1:0-54652 GCA_963574885.1 Lepilemur ruficaudatus
CATCTTCACTCCCACTCCCCCAGACCAGGCTGCCGGGTGCCAGACACACTCTTGGATTTGCCCGTTTCAATCCACCCTCCACCCTGCAGCCGGGATGAACTTCTTAAGCTCTCAATGTGTTGTTGGGGTCTGTCCTGTCCAATGTGGGATGTTTAGCAGCATCCTGGACTCTGTTCACTAGAGACCAATAGCACCTGCCCCCCGTTGTGACAAACAGAAATGTCTTTGACATTGCCAAATGTCCCCTGGCGGGAGCAGCATCACCCCCAGTTGCAAACCACTGGTTTAATCTTTGACCCTTTTCTCTCAAAAAACTGTTTGAAAACTACACGGTTTGGGAGGAGGAAGAGTTGGGGAGAAGCTGGTCAAAGGATACAAAATTTCAGTTGAATAGGAGAAATAAGTTCAAGAGATCTATTACGCAACTTGGTGACTATAGTTAATAACAATGTATTGTTTTCTTGAAAATTGCAGAGAGTAGATTTTAAGCGTTTTCATCACAAAAGAAAGTATGTGAGGTAACGCGGATGTTAATCGGCTCAATTTAGCCGTTTCACACTGTATGCAAATTTCAAAACACGTTATACGTGATAAACATGTGATTTTTATTTGTCTATTAAATAAGTACATTTTTAAAAAGTTGACAAGAAATGGACAGCAAGCTCTGTTGCTCTGTGTTTGTGCTTTAGTTATGTTTTTAAAATACAGTGTATTGAGTGACCAAGAAAAAAAAACAAGTATTATCTTAATTATCTACAAACTTTACAATTATTAACAAATGATATCTGTCTGAACTATAAGAGAATTGAGAAAAAATAATCTTGTTTTGGTCCTCTAGGTCTACCTTCCATTAAGTAAACATGGAAAACAAAATCTGCAATTACAAAAAAAAAAAAAAACTATTAACACAAATCACAGAGCAAGCTAACTGTAAGTGCATCTTAGGTAAGCCATTTCCCACTAGACATCCGTAGAGTTTCCACATCTATAAACGGAGGAGCTTGCATAAGATAGCTGGGAAGTTTCTCGCCCCTTTAAAATTAAAATTGTTTCATGATTCATTGTAAGATTTTTGAGTTATCCTGGACCTTAAATCTTAAAGGATGAGTTAGTTTACAAAAATGTGACTTACACGCAGATTTGGGAAAAATAGGTCTCCAGAAAGAGACATGCTATGTATGTTCTGCCTTCCAAAAGTCCTGTTGAAGAATATAGGTATTTTAAGGTAGGCAAATTATCATTGATATACATTAATATATATTTTAAAATTCTACAAAGTAATTGTGCTATTATTTTTTTTTTTATTTCAAAATCGTAAGGGGGCACAGATGTTTTTGGTTGCATGGATCACTTTTGTAATGCTTGAGTCCCGGCTACAGGTGTGCCTATCACCTAAATAGTGGTCATAGTACCCCCTAGGTAGGTTTTTTTCCCCCTCCCCTTCCACCCACTCCGCCCTGGTTGATTTCCACTGAGTTTTACTTGCCTCTGTGCACATGTGTGCTCATCGGTTAGTTCCAATTTAATAGCGAGTACAATGTTATCTTCTGAAAGCATTCATTACCAGGTTCTTTGCATTCCTTTACAACTCGACATGGCCATAGTCACAGAGAATGTGCCAAGAAAAGGTCAGTAAATGCTGAGGTGAACCATTTGCATAGGAAGAAAAAAGGGAGGGAGTTGTTTCCATGGCTTCTAATAGGAGCATAGAGAGAAATGTGAAAAATGAAAACTGGTTTGCAGTAGCAAACAAAATACACTGATCTATAAATATTTCATAATTTTAGCCCCATAAAGTCTCATTGTTCGGCGGTTATCTTTGTTATGAGTAATCATGGGTTGCTTTTTGTTTGTTTCGGGCTTTTTCTGCTGATCTCTGTGCCATACATCTCTGAAATAGCACCCACTCATTTCTTTTTCATTTGCCTCATTCTGGTATATAGAGAATATATGTAGTCATCAAGTAGGAAGTTAGAGATATAACTATCCAACCTAAACACATAAAGCACATTTTTGGAGTCAAAGAGGATAGTATATAAAAATGCAAACCCAAAAATTAAGTCCTTGGTAATGTTTCCCTTGCAGAAGAGAAAAGTTCGTGTTGAAGACACCACCTGTTTTCCTGTGAGGTTGGGAAGTCCCTCACGTGGGCAGTTTCGTTGCTTCTTGAGTCTTGGGTGGATTTAAAGGCTCATCAATAGCTGGTAGGTGTTTACAGAGAAACCCTGCTTGGCTCGGAAGTGGGGCACATGTCTCTTGCCTTTGCCTGTGCAGCATCCATCCCCCTTCTTTTGTTAACTACACGTTCGTTTTCTGTAGGAGAACCACCCCCAGGTACCCTAAGTCCATGCGGTCTGAAGGGGTTACCCACATTTGCATAGCAGCAGGACACACCTCCACATCACAAGCCCATCCAATCACCGCATTCCCTCCCTGTGGCCATGGCAACCGGTTTAGAGATGAACACCTAACCCAAAATGGTCCACAGAGATTCAATCCTGGGATTTTTGCTGAGTTTATTGGGTAAGGGGAGAGGAGGAGTTAGAACCCTGCTTCCAGTAAATGTGTAACAGAGAGGGTGTCAGCCCAGAGCTTCTGGGACCACCTCACTGTGGTAGTGGCGGGGGGTCTCCACAGAGAAGGAGACCAACCCAACACAAACCACAATGGCAGACCCGCCTGCACCTACCCTGGTCCTTTCGGCTTCTAGAGTACATAAATTCTTTCCTTTTGCTTAAGCCAGTTTGAGCTAGGTTTCATGATTTGCAATTGGAAGACTCATGAGGAAGTCAGAAAGTCGAATTCAAGTTCTGCAGAACCTGGGGCAGAGTAAGAGCCCTCAAGGTGTTTGCAATGGAGTAAAGAATTCATGTCTTTTCAGGGATCCGTATCTAGCTGGAAAAACTACAAGAAACAAGTGAGGAAATGGCTAACACACACATAAAAAAACTCTGAAAGGTGCTTTGCTCTGGGGTGAAGGGAAGACATGTCTCTGGGGAGGGGCACACATGGGCTTCTGAAGCTCAGGCAATGTACAAACACCAGCGCTGAGTGTTGGCCACCAGGCACTTATTGTAACATTGTTATTTTTTTTCATGTACAATGGACCCTTGGACAACATGAACTTGAACTGTGTGGGTTCACTTATATGCAGATTTTTTCCAACCAAACTCATATGAAAAATACAGCGTGTGGGTGTGGCGGATGTGAAGTCCAAGTACAGGGAGGGCTGATTTTTTGTGTATGCTCATTCCGCAGGGCTGACTGTGGGACTTAAGCACGTGTTGATTTAGGCATACTCAGCAGTTCCTGGAACTAATCCCCTATGTATACCAAGGGACGACTGCACATATACATCTCATACTTTTACGTATAGGTTATATATTTCCATTTTCTGAGGTTAAGAAACTTGCATAAAATCACAGAGCTTATAAATGGAGCATTATTGCCACTTATCTCACCAGGTTGTAAAGTTTAAATGAGGCAAAATGTGCAAGGATTTTGCATCATGCCTGACACATGGCAAGTGCTCGTTAGATGTTTGATGTTGTTATAATAATAATCGCTTGGGGATGTTGGGAGGATTATATAAGATAATGCATATTAAACACTTAGCACAATTTCTGGCATCTATAAAGTGCTTATTTTAGTGTTTGCTATAATCACTTTTATCACAACGGGTTAATATGTTTTCCTGGCCAATATATCTTCTATAAAAGTGAGTTATCCATGGTATTTGTTTGTGGGCTAAGCTTTTCTCTAGCATTCAGGTTCTTTTACAGCCTTATGTTTCAAGAATCTTCACAGCAGTGTAGCACAATTTTAATGTATATTTGTACTGTACAATATGGTAGTCGCTAGAGAGGTGGCTATTTAAATTTAAATTAGGATTCAATTAAATTTAAAATTTCATTACTCAGTTGCACTAGCTACATTTCCAGTGCTCTATGGCCACATGTGGCTAGTCATACTATTATGGGCTGCATGGATATGAAATATTTTCCTCATTGCAGAAAGTTCTGTCAGACTGCACTGTGTTCCCTTTTAACTCTTTATTCTGAAATAATTTTAGGCTCACAAGACATTGCGAAAATAATACAGAGGGTTCCCAACCACCTTTCCCCCAACTTCCGCCAACAATAGCATCTTACATAACCACAGTACATTGTCAAAACCAGCACACCGACGTTGGCACGATATCCTTTTCTTTTGATCATAGCAAACGTGTTACTGGGCTCTTAGTCTGTGTTAGGCATATTGTCATTCAATTCTCATAACCATCCTATACTGCAGGTATTATTATTATTATTAGCTCCATTTTCTTGATAAAAGGACTGAAGCTCTGAGAAACTAAATATCTTTCCTAAGGCTAGACAGGCCATAAATGGAAGAGCTGGGAATGGACTCCTCCAAATCTGACTCCAGACTCTGAAGTCCAGACCAACAAGCCTTTCTGCCTGTTCACATTTGCACCACATATCTCTGGGCTGATCCAGTGTGTGTTAAACTTGCACAGTTCCTGGTGGGGGGGTAAGGAGCAGTTGACAATAACCCCTAAATTCTGACAACACATTGCTTAACCCAAAATCTGCTCAAATATTTAATTAGTTGATCTTAATGTTTAAGAAAGATAAATAATAGCATTCAGGATATAAAGTGTACTACAGGACAGTCATGTGTAAAATATATGACTGATGTCATCTATTGATGTCATGGCTGTCAATCAAAATTTTTGATGTCGATCAAAAATTGATGTCATGGCTCATTATAATTGGGGCAAACCTTCAATAATCAACAGCCACAGAGAAATACGAATACTTTGCAGAGGGATTGTAGACTTAATGAGATGAGCTGTCAGTTTAGGAAATCAGGTAAAGACTGTGAACACGGTAATGATGAAACTGTTGCTCTGCAAAGAACCATCTGGTGGCAACTCGCAGTGTGCAGTGGTTCTCGCTGTGTCTAGAAGCATGTCACGGCAACCCAGTGTATCTCTGCTGAATCGAGTTGCCTGTATTCCCCCCAACATCTCCCCCCTCCTCCCTGAACACACAAGAACCAGAAAAGAAAGAAAATCAGGAAGAGTCATTTTGGACAGGACTCTTATTCAAACTTGGATGTGCCATCAAAAATAAATACATAAAAAGTCTGAAATCTACTGGTTTACACAACCTGGATATACAGGCGATCAATTTACAAATCAGACTGGCAATTGATTAATTTTAAAATAACTGAAATCAGTTGATGCTGAGATAGATAGTATTGGGGGGTTTTCATCAGCTTTCAGGAAGACAGTGAGCCCTGTAGTCAAGGCTGAGTTCCGGAGCCCCACCCACTTGGCAAGGAAAACAGCCCTGTGTGAAGCATCTCAATAAAGTCATCTCTCTCTCTGTCTC
Organism: Lepilemur ruficaudatus; assembly: GCA_963574885.1. Lineage (NCBI taxonomy): Eukaryota > Metazoa > Chordata > Mammalia > Primates > Lepilemuridae > Lepilemur > Lepilemur ruficaudatus. The sequence goes on from CAUYRT010001306.1 coordinate 5,397, forward strand.
TGTCTCTGTCTCTCTCTCTCTCCTTCATCTCCAGCTATTATGATGGGGGGTCTATTAAACAGACAAACACACAAGAAAAGAGAAGCAATAATATCATAACAGCACAATTACTATGGATCATTGGACAGGGCTTGGAAATACTTCCATTACAGTGAATTGCATCTATCAGCCTGAAAACATTTTGGAAGTAAACAAATGAGAGGAGTTAGCAATCTGCCATTTAGGATTCTAGAAGTGAGAGTTTATCTCACCAAAAGTAATTTTCCAGCCCCTTGCCACTCACACCTACACTATCCTTTCTGCTTATTCACTGGCCAAAGGTTGATAATATCTACGTATGCATTTAGCAAACCCAAACTCTGTCAAACTTTGTGAAAAACAAATAACATTGGTGGATGGGGACCCGGGATGCTTTAACACCACCCAACTTGAGGGCCATCTCGCTCTGTCAGAGCAGCAGAACAAGTGACTGCAATGACTTCGGGTACAGGGCAGGGATCTTCCTAAAAGTAGCCTCCTATTTTTGGAAAATGTGTTTATAACTGTTTTATAGAGGGATACCCATAACTCAAAGAGGTGCCTGCATGGTCAGAAAAAAACTTGAAGTAGGAGGTGGGAGAACTATTGTCTATCCCCAGTTCTGTCTCCTAGTTCCTACGAGATTAAATCTTTTGGATTCTCGGTTTCCTCATCTGTAAACCAAGTTAGATGAATTAGATTATCTCAGTATTCCTTGTATTTGATTGATGAGCTCATCTAAGGCTGGCTACATATTCAAAACACTTACTCTAAATTTAGTGGGGTTTTTGTTAAGGTTTGGATGTGGTCAAGATAAAGGATTGAGATTTGCCCACGATTTTCTCCCTGACACATGCAAAAAGTGCTCTGTTACCAAATATTTCGGAAATGCTGGATTGCAGCAAGTTGGGCTATTTCTTATTGCAGGACTTCTCAGGGTCTTTAATGTGTTAATATAAATGGTGGCTCCGAAGAGGTCTCTATCTGATCATAAATTCGATATTTTTCTAAGAAGAAATACTCGCTGGCAGGTGCTGTGCTACAGTCCTCAGCCGCCAGCGTTAGGTTCACTCTTCTGACCCTTCCACCTAAAAAAGCAAGCAGGATGACTCTGATAGACCACTCACCTTAGGAGAGCAAAGGTACCAGCGCTCCCTTAGAACCATGACGAATGAACCTGCAGAGCAGGAACCTGGATGGCCCAATTTCCTTCCCCCCCCAAAAAAGCAGTTCATCTGTACCTGTCCCTCAGAAGATCCCCCTGGGAGGGAAAAATCCCCCCAAACAAACAGACACACGTATGGAATTGTACCTATTCTCTGCCATTTTGTTTTTAAGTCTTGATCTCTGAGTAGTTGAGAGAGAGACAGTGTGAGAGAAAGAGAGAGACGGGTTTTAAGACGAGTGAAGAAAATTCACATCATAGCTTCTCCCTTCTGGTTATTGGCTACCTAAATTCTTTATGGCAATATTTAACTAAAACATACAAATTCAAGAAGAAGTTGCAATGGTTAAGTATTTTGCATCTGACCAATCTGAGTTGAAACCCAGCTCCACTACTCAGAAATTCCTATGATTCTGTATAACACAGTTAATTTCTTCAAATCATATTTTTCGTCATCTGTAAAATAGGAATTGTGTCAGTAGCTACCACATAGGAGAAGTGGGGATATTATATAAGACGTATTGAGATTTATTGAGTACTTACTGTATGCAAAGCACAGAAACAGACAGCCTTTGCACTTACATTTAGAAATGAAGGTTTCTAATTGGTTTGTGCCTATACATTTTGTGCCTATAAATTCCTATACCCAGATGTCTTATTATTTCTTCCAAGTCCTTTCCCACAGTAAAAAAATAAACATAATTCAAATTTAGAGCAGAAAAACAAATTGCTAAATGAAATTTATTTGTGTGGGTTATTAGCTAATAAATGTTGACCTAAGATAATAAAGAAGTAATTACCCAGCCTTGGTTTCTATCTTAAGAAATATTTTTTCTTTTCTATATGAGACTTTTTCCTCTGGAAAGTTACCAAATATGCTACATATTTGCATAACAATCTCTTCCTTTTAATGAAGTGCAAAATACATAAGCCATAGCCTTAAGGCCCATGTTCAATGCTAAAAATAAATATTAAATACAGTCAGCATTATAATGAATAAAACCTAAATCTTTTAGAACCAAATGTTCATCCTGACCTGTCATATTATTTCAATGCATTCTGTGCTAAATATTTTTTTAAAAACTCTTTCTCTTGAATTAATATTTCAACTATTTAAAAATAGGTAAACTTTATTATACATTATCACTTGAATAGACCAAATAATTTTAGTGCCTCCAAAGACAATTGGCTTTCAAATGGAACTTTGGTGATTTATTTTTAAATATAAAGACAAAGCATCAGCATTGAAATAGATTAAAATAGATGTCTTATTTAGAATTATAAAAGCAATTCATCTTTCATATGTCACATTTAAAGTATGGTTATTATTTTAAAAAGATATTTCAGACTGATATTATGCATTTGTTAACAAAAAAAGCCACCATGTAATAGTACAGTGATAAAAGATGAAGGGTGAAAAAACAAGGAGAATATCTATTTTACTTTTTTTGAATGCATCTAAATGAAAATTATTTATACAAAGACAAATGGGACCCAGCCATGAAATTACTGGGCCCACCTATTATGCTGTAATAATTAGAATTCATATGAAGAAGACACAGACAAAAGCAAGTCCTCAAACAAGCTGGAATCACTTTTAAAACTAGAGCTTCCTGTAAAAGAGTAATAAAAGTTCTCTTCCTTTATGTGATTGAGAAAATGTTCCAGGCCTCCGATTCAAGATGGCAGACCAAACACATACTTATTGCCTTCCTCCTCAAATTCCACCAACAAATATTTATTGAGCACCTACTATGTAACAGGTAATTAAAATGAAAGCACATATAATGAGGTGCACATGCAAAGGATCCATCAGCAAGTTCTGCTTAAGTGGACCCGTCCACTTCTCTGCCTCTTTACTGCCAACCAGGGTAAGTAACAGAAGCCACCTGGATGACCGCAGTTCCCTCCCATCAGGTCTGCTCACAGCCACCCCTCAATATCTTCTCCATATTTTTTTGCAATTTGTTCAACCAATATTTATTGAGTGCTTACTACGCGCCAGGCGCTCTTCTGGAGATAAATCAGCGAACAGAACAAATTTTTTGAAAATCCCTGATCTCGTGGAACTTAGATTTTGGTGTATGTGCAGGGTAGGTACAGCAAGGCAATAAACAAAACACATAATATATCATAGAATATGCTAGAAGGTCTTAAGTGCTATAGGAAAAAGCAAAATATAAAAGGAGTACAATGAAGGGCATCTGGAGTGCTGGGACCATTGCAAATTTAATTAGGATGGTCGGATAAGCCTCCTTGCAAAGGACAGATTTGAGCAAACACTGAAGGAGATGAGGTAGTCAGCCATGTGGCCGTCTACTTGGGGAAAGAGCAATTCTGGCAAAGTGAGGATCCAGGTCAAAGTTCCCAAGGTGGGAGCATGCCCTGTGTGTTCTAGAAACCTCCAGGAGGCCAGTGTGGCTGCAGCAGAGCCAGCAGGAGGACAAGGGGTGGTTGTAGTAATAGATGAAGCCAAAGAGCTTAAGGTCTCCATGAGGGAATCGAGAAACCACCGCAGAGTTTCGAGCAGAGAGTCTGGCTTATATTTTTAAAAAATAGCTGTGGCAGCTGGGTTAACGATAGGATGTAGAGGGCCAGGGTGAAGCTGGGAGGCGAGTCACGAGGTGACGGTGGTGACCATAATCCAGGATGGAGAACACAGACGCTCAGAGGAAGAAGGATGCCCAGGACAGAGGGCAAAGTGGTCCGATATATTTTAAAATAGTCTATTTTATTTCATTTTGTATGTCCTTATATTTTATTATTATCCATTATAATATTACTATTGATACTATAATATGTTATATTTTATAAGTATTTTGAAGGCCAAGTCAGCAAGATTTCCAGTCGGATGGGCATCAGGTGTGAAAGAGAGAGAGGGTCAAGGATGACGCCAAGGTCATCCTCGGAAGGATGGAGTAGCCTGCAACAGAAGAGGTTTGCAGTGGGGGTCAGAAGGAGTTTGGATTTGGACATGTGGAGTCACCCTGCAGTGAGGGTCTTCTTTGTAAAAGCTGCTCATGGCATGCTTGCCCATTCTTATGTTTTCCTCGGAACTTCCCCGACTGACCAAGATAACGACCAAGATCTTTAGCATGGCCCTGCCGTGGGTCCCTGCCACCCCTCTGGCTCTGGTCCCAGACTCCCCTTTTGGTTCATTTCTTGGACCACACTGCCTGCCCTCTGGTGGCATTTCAGACCCGTTATTTTAAGGAAACCTTGAAGTTTTCTCCTGTGCTCTCTCGCAGTACCCTAAATTTGTCTCCTGTGATCACATAGTTGCGTGATTATTTGGTTCATGTCCTTTCTCCAACGAAGAAGAGGCTGAGTTCACACCTGTTTTGCTCACCATTATACCCTCAGTGCTGCACACAGTGCCAGGCATATACTAAGTGCTCAGTTAATACTCGTTGAAGGAATGATGGTTTACTACCCACCTAAAAGAAAATATCAGCTTATACATTTACTCTTTTTCAGAGTCTTTGTATAATTCTTGTATAAAGAATACTGAGCTAGAAAAAATGCCAAGGAAATAACACATTATCATTTGTAATAATAATTCCTAATATCACTCAAAGTTCATTAAGGAGTCCAAACTGTGAATGATTCCTTTCCTGTAGAATATGGCACTGCTCACCAGATTTCTGGTTCTCTCCAGAAACCACAGTGAATTGCAGGCTTGCCTTGTCCATCTTCCTGAAGATCGGCTGTCACGTGACTTGTTTGGTCACTAAAACATCAGCAAAAGCAAGAGGCATCAATTCCAGGCAGAGATATTTGGAAGCTGGTGTACAACCCTCTGGCTCTACCCACCCGTAATAGTTTTCTGTGGCTTCCATAAGAAATTACCAAACTGAGTAGCCTAAAACAAAAGAAATTCATTCTCTCACGGTTCTGGAGGCCAGACATCCAAAATCAAGGTGTCAACAAGGTTATGCTTCCTGTGAAGGCTCAAGGGAAGAATCCTTCCTTTCCTCTTTCAGTTGCTGATGGTTGCTGGAAACTCTTGCTGTTCTTTGGCTTGTAGATCACTCCGATCTCTATCTCCATCTTCACGTGACATTCTCCTCTGTGTGTATGCGTGTGTGTGTATGTGTGTGTGTGTGTGTCTATATCCAAATCTCCCTGTCCTTTCATTTATAAAGACACCTGCCTTTGAATTTAGAACCCACTCTAATCCAGTATGACCTCCTCTTAAAGTTGATTCCATCTACAAAGACCCCAATTCCAAATTATGTCACATTCATAGGTACCAGGGGTTAGGACTTGAAAATAGCCTTTCTGGGGGACACAGTTTAACTTACTACACCACCCTACTCTGGCAATGTTGATCAACAGTTATTTACTGAGTGCCTTGCATATGCCTATGATTGTGCTATGTGCCAAGGGGGATATATAGAAAATTGGACCCAAGGATCCAAATCACAAGGAGTAGACAATCTAATCGGGTGGGCAAGACAGAAAAGATCTATATGGTATTGGCTGAAATTGTCAGGGGAGATTAAATAATGAGACTTAATAAGAGGTAACCCTAGCAGGGCTTCCAGTCTGTTCCAGGCACTGTGCTAAGCACTTTGCAGGTGTTACGCCCTTTAAATCCCATGGGAGTTGTACCCCATGAGGTTGGTATTTTATATCCATTTTATAGGACAGGAAACAGAGGCTTAAAAAGGTTGAGTAACTTGCCCAATAGTCACACCAATCCAGGTGAGTCTGACTCACAAACGTGGGGTCCTATGGACTCTCCTGTATTGCACCTTCAAATTAAGCTGAGCCTCGCTAGTCTGCTAGAATATGGCAGTCTGCACTCTGAACACACAAGATTTAGTTCACCTCATGTAGTTATCCCTGGGCTGAACTGATCATGTGGCAACATCAACAGGTTACAGTAATAAAATAGAACAAAGTACTCCATTTCTATTTCATTGTTGGTAGGTGGGCCTTCCTACCTAACTTATTTTTACGGACTAATCCAAACTCATTCTTTCATCTTTCCCTTCGTAACAATTGAAGTCAGACTTTAATTTTCTAACTTGGCCCCAGTTGCAAAGACATTATATCAAGAGTCTTCATTTCTGGTCTAAAGCATTAAAACAATTAAAGGTCCCAAAAGAAAAAACATGAAACCAACCCTGTTTTCAAGCACTTCCAACCTTGTTTCAAAACAGCCTCATGAGGATTGTTTTCCAAACAGCTGTGTACGAAGCCAGCCACTTTTGAAATCAGATTTTCCCTGTGTGGACATATCACACTTTCTATGCTTGGAGAAGCAGGGAATACCCAAGCTGGCATCCAATAGTAGTGAATATGAAATAGACCATTTTAAAAAAAAGTCATAGGAACGTTCAAATCCGTGTTGACTGGTTTTTGCATTTGCGGGGCAGCATTCCCATGCTAGTGTTGGCCTGGAGACTGGAAAAGGAAACTTTCCACACGTCTGTGACTTGCTACTGTTTCCACTTATTCTACTGTGAGCCCAATTTTAACAATGTTTTACAAGTTAAAAAAGTTTGATTCCTTTTGTGTTTTCTGTTTCAGGACAGTTCTCAAACACGAAAACACTTCTGAAAACGGTTTTAAAAAATCAGGCAAAGATTTGGGTTTCCAAATATTCAGCCGTTTAACATTCAGATAATTTGGCTGTCTTTCTCCCCCGTGTTTTGTCTGAATGCTTTGGCATGGGCGAGCCGCACAGTCTGAAAGTAACTTGGTCTCCACTCTCCTTTCTGCATTTATTAAAGAGGCTGGAAGATGCATCTGCTTTTCAACAGCCTGGGGCGCTTACCGGACCAGGGACGCTAGGGGTAGAGGCTATTCCAGAAGAAATTTGGGCTTCCTAAAACGTCAGTGCAAGCAGGTTTGCTGTGGTCGCACCTAGGTATTCTTGAAATCATTTCTACTGAAAGAAACAGGCTAAGATTCTTGGAGCCGGGCTAGGGTCAGAGATGGAGGGCACAGCTGTCATTTGTCCTTTCAAGGGATGCCTGGAACACAGTAGACACTCAATTCATGTTTGCATCACAGTAACACCCTGTCGCGTCTCTAAGACAGGTTGGCGGTTTTCTTGGGCTGCAAAGGAAAAGAGAGCGCTGCCTACCTAGAGCTCAAGGGGCCTCAGGGTGGTCCACGACACCCCCGGGCATTCTCATTTCCCTCTGGATGCATCCCGGGCTGCTCCGCCTGAAGCTGGGGCGACGCTGCCGAGGGCAGGGACTACACGTGAGGACGATCAGAGAGGACAGGGCCAGCAACAGATGCGAGCTGAGAGAGAGGGCATCTGACATGAAGGCAACACACAGGACCCCCACGGCTGAGAGGACAAACCCCTCCGTGTCGTGGGGGCTGTGGGATTGGGGTGATTTCCTCTGCCTTTGTTCTTTCCCCCTGCCCTCCACTTTTGCAGTGTACGTTCGATGTCTGTCTTTCCTGTTGAGTTATTCGACCACGAGGACGCAGCCGGGGGCGGCACGTGGCGTACAGCGGGCGCTCGGCACACACCTGCCGGACGGACGAACCCGCGCAGGGGCTACAGTGTGTCCCCCTCGGCGCCGTCTGTCCGCAGCTCCGGGCGCGGAGCAGGCGCCCCCTAAACATCTGCAGAGCAAATGATCTGGAAGTTTTCCGCGCCGAGCACGCAGAGCTCTGGAAACCAGGACAGCAACTGAGTGTCTCCGCGACCACAAAAGCGGGGCAGGCGCGTGCGAGGGGCGGCGGCGGGCGCCCGCTGGGGGGATGGCAGCGAGCGGGGCGCCCGCGGGGGGGATGGCAGCGAACGGGGCGCCCGGGGGGGGGGGAATGGCAGCGAGCGGGGCGCCCGCGGGGGAGGATGGCAGCGAGCGGGCGCTCGCGGGGGGGATGGCAGCGAGCGGGCGCTCACGGGGGGGATGGCAGCGAGCGGGGCACCCGCGGGGGGGCGGATGGCAGCGAGCGGGGCGCCCGCAAGGAGGGGGGATGGCAGCGAGCCGGGCGTCCGCGGGGGGCACGGCCTGCGTGGCGCCCGGGGCGGGGGCGCGGCCGGGCCGGGGCGGGCGCGTGTGCGCGTGGCGCGTGGGGCGTGTGCCCGCGCCGGGCCCCCGCGCGTGCTGCCGGGCTGGCGCCGGCGTGAGTCACGGCGAGGCTCTTCGCCTTTATAACGGCCGGGAGACTCGCGGAGCCGCCGCGCCCGCCCGCTGCTCCGCGCTCCGCGCCCCCGCCCGCCCCAACGGCCGCCGGGTCCCGCGGGCGCCATGCGGAGCCCGCGCCGCGCCGCGCTCCTGCTGCTGCTGCTGCTGCCGCCGCTGCTGCTGCCGCCCCGCGCCGGAGACGCCGCCGTGATCACCGGGGTAAGCGGCCCGGGCGCACCTGTCCGCCCCGCACGCGCGCCCGGCTTGGAAGGCTCGGGACCGGGACCCTGACGCGGAGGAGAGGGGCGCGGGGAGGGTCGCCAGGGCGGGGACACCTGCCTCACTCGCCCTCTGGCTCCCTTGGCGAAGTGGCCCACCCCAAAAGCAGCAGACACGGGGGACATTGGGCGCTTCCTGGAAGAAAAAGTGACAAGAGTGTCGCCTCGCCGCCTTCTCGCGCTTATCCCATCCTCATCACCCCGCAGCCTCGAGACTGGGGTTCGGTCTGTTTTGCTGTTAAAACAGCTGAAAGAAGTTTCTTTCAGAGTCTGCTCAAGTACTTTTGGAGGCGCTCCAGCCTCGAACCCTAACCTGGACGGCCTTCCTGGCTGCACCGGGCAGGACCGCACCCCCAGGCCCCGCGGGGCTGGATCTGCGTTCCAGGCGTTTGCCCCCCGCGCGTCCCCGGCGGAGACCCTTTGCCACGCTCGGATCCGGGCCATGTGTGCGCTTTGAAAGGCGACTGTGGGCGCCTCCTTCCGAGTTCGGGGGCTTTTCCCCCCCAGCGTCCTGAGGTTCTTCCTGTACAAGCTTTTGATTTCTAATTGCTGAATAGAGCACGTCCAGTGCCCCAGTGTAATTATGGAGTAGGTTGCCGTGTAGACGTTGCTTAAACTTGGAGAAGGCGTCCTCATCCTCTTTGTAAGCAGAAGCTAGTTCATTTCTCTCCTGCTCCTGACGGTTTTCTTTGTGTGGATGTGAGGAAGGAGTTTACAGTACAAAATTTAGAAGTCTAGTTGACATCAACAATGCAAAACCATTACCATTTCCTGGTTATTCGGCTGCTTGCCACTTTTTTTCCTTAAGTGCAGAATTATTTTACACCTGCATTAAATGACTTCAGATATCTAAGTGTGCATTATAGGGTTTAAATAAAATGTCTGTGTTTGAAGTAATGATACATAGTGAAATAACTTTAAAGGAAATGCCACTCTCTTGAGAAAATAACACTCTACTGTCTCTGTATTAGTTAACAGGTTTATAGCATTTTGAAAGTCCTTGTGCTGTGACAGCATTTTGTTATATCCAAAAGATATTGAATTGTAGGCTTTGTGGTATCTATCAGAACAGAGAATTTTTAAAAAATTGCTTGCATAGCTTTGTCAGTGGCTAGCCCGAGTGGTTGGGGAAAAAAGTTTCTACAGGTTTTTCTAATACATGAGAATTGAAACATAATTGCATTTTCCCCTCTTCTTCCCCTGCTGGTTCATTTTGAATTTCTCCTAATCCTCTGAGCCAAAGGTTCCTTTGCAATATAAGTATCTTTTTGTTCCATTCACATGGCAACACTGTTTGAATAGATCTGTAATGGGTTAAGGATTAAGGCCATTAAAAAAAACAGCTGTCTAATTAAAAATATATAAACCTATACAGCTGTTTGTAAATTTTCTAAGAACTGAAGGTTTTTGTTACAAAATGAAATTTTATCACATTAGATGTTTATCTGTTAAAGAGGTTTAGACCGGGCTTCTTATTATATAGTTGTGTGTGCTGTTCTTGTTGTTTTAACTCAGTGTTACAAAAAGAGAATTAAAAATTGTTCTCTAAAGCAACAAGGTAATGAAATGTGGTTATGTCCCCATGACAGGAACCATCTGGATTCAGATGAAAAACTCAACTCAGTAACTTATCTAGATATATTGTATATAGCCGTGGTCCCCAACTCCCCACCCCCGCCCCACCCCCCAACCAATACTGGCTGGATATTTGTCTCATAAAAAGAGCTAGTGGGGCCTCAGAATTCAGGGTATTGGGCATCTGTTGAAATAAAATACTAGTTAAAACATCCTCCTTAAATATATGGGGTGTTTTGGTAATGTATGTAGGTATTTTGAAATTGATTTATATGTCCATATAGATTTGTTAAAACCATGTTGGAAAAGATCGCCGACTAGACATCTCATTTGTGGAATATAATGGCCACGTCACATACATGAGTTCTGGCTTACAGGTAGAAATTGGAAAATGGAAATGTTTGGATGTTGTCTTATAAAATCCAAACACCCCAAGATGAAAATTGTAGTTTTTACCCAGATACTTATTTTAAATAGACTAAGAAAAAATATCTAATGGAGGAAGTAAATAAACTCTAAAGCAAGGTAGTCGGTCACTTTTAATGAAAAATAATGATAAAAATGTGCCATACATTTGTTTTGAAAATTATGGCTGTTCCCAAAACTGAGAACTTTGAAAGACTGTTTTGGTTTTTTCCAGTAAGTGTACATTTAAATTTGTGCCTAAAAGACAGACTTTTTGGTTTCTTACATATATAGTACAGGATGTTTTTACCTTGTCGCTAGCAAAACAGATTACTGCGTACTGTTACAACAAAGCATTCTACTTTTTGTTGGTTCTAGGAAAGAGTGATAGTTCTTCAGATCCATTTTCATGCAAATAAATTTAGACTTCATTCTTTATTTCTGTTTAATAGAGTATGGAAATTCCTCCACAGGCGATTCTTTAATTATATATATTTGCAAATTTTGTGTTTGGAAGCAGGTGCCTTGAGTAATTACTGTTGATAATTCCATCAGTCACCTACATTTCTTAATCAGATGTATTTTATAGGATCATTCACCTGATTTGGTAATGCACACATATCCATATCCTAAGCCAATAATATCCTCTTTGAAGGTTATTTACCTGAAAAAAGAGTAACATAAGGCAAAAGTCTTGTCTGTCCATTCTTAACCTCTATGAGATTTCTTTTTTTTTTAAAGAGGAAATGATGAAAATCAAATCAGTGGTGTGAGAAACATCAAGTCTCATGAACCAAAATGCAAGTATTAGAAAGGGAAAATGAGCACTTTTAAAACGTACATCAGTGCCTTTATGAGTCTGGAGTGTTTCATGCCAGATTTAGAGACCCTTTAAATCTTTTTTAAATTGTGCCCAATGTATTCCACAGTTAATAGTCACAAAATCTTGTGGGTCAATTTATGTAGTTCCTAATAGCTATGTGTGGTATAAGACTAATATACTTATTCTTCAAGTTCAAAGCCAATTCAGCCACAAAGCACTAGAAAAAGAGAGCTGCTTTTGTTTTTTTTTAAAAATCTTATGTGTATTTGAGATTTTCATAATCCCCAGGGCTATTATTTCATTCAGTTTTGAAAAACTGGAAATATCTGTTCTGGTCAGATTTTATGATAGATTTATGCAAGCAAATGAATATTATAGTTCTTTTTTTATATATGTGATTATTAAAATCATAGTGTTTGGATATTTGAAGAGCATTTTTGCTGCTAATCTTAGATGTCCTTAGCCTGAGTCCTTCCCGCTATCTGTATTTATCTGTCTGTTTATTACATTTCAGGCCTGCGACAAGGACCCCCAGTGTGGTGGAGGCATGTGCTGTGCTGTTAGTATCTGGGTGAAGAGCATAAGGATCTGCACGCCCATGGGCAAACTGGGAGACAGCTGCCATCCGCTGACTCGTAAAGTTAGTATACGCGTTTGTATTCGTGGTGGTTCTCTAGTGTCGCAATGACTTAGCTCCAAGCGAGGCCTGTACGACATGAAGGCCGGGGTCATGTGCTTGAAATTGGAAGTCAGGGAAGATGACGATGGAAAAAGCTACCCCCTGTCTTCTCTCCCCCTCCATTTCAAAGAATTGTATCCTCTACCATCCTTATTCAAGTGATAATTTTTGTATCATTGCTCTCATGGCATTAGAAACGGATTATCAAAAGAATTTCTTCTAACACGACAAAAATACATATTATGTTCTAGTATGTTTCTTGGCAGAAATCAGAGTATAGAAGTCCTCGAAAAGACTTTTAATGTTAGATCTACTGATAAGGCCAAAGAACTTAAGCTTTAGCTTTTGTCTTTTCAGAAAATTGTCAGTAACACAGTTCACCTGTCTCTTAATTTGAAAGTTCTGTGTTTTGACTCTATACCTACAGGATACGTTGTTCACAATTTTGGAGATTAGTGATATTTAATTTTCTAATTTGCTTTATTATCTGGCAGGTAACTATCACAGTGGCCTAAACAACACTTTTGAAAAGTTATTGGACAGTAAGTGGTGTCACAGGATTGCAGGATTGGTTGGGGCTTTAGCGGTTGTGTCCCCAAGGGGCTGCATGCTCACCTGTCTGCAGGGGTCAAACAGGCTCGTGTTACATCTGGAAGCAGGAAGGTGGAGACAGAAGGGAGCAAAGAAGTGTGAGGGGCTTGAGAGCCCTTGCCCTTCACAGTTTGCAAACTTTCGGAAGGCAGCAATGCTAACCGCTATACCACCAACGCCTCGGTCAGATGGAAAACTTTTGAAATACAGTAGAATCTCAACAAAATCCCCCAGGAATGCTAGGTCCCGGTGCCTTCCTCTAGTCCTACCTCCTCATTTCAGCTGTGAGTAAATTGTAGTCCAGAGGCATTGAGACAAATCCTAGGCCTCGGCCAGGTAGCTTGTCAGAGGCAGAATTCAGTCTCTAGTGTTCTCTCTACATATGTATATGTATTGTGTATGCTCATTTTCAAACAGGTCACATATTTCCAAAGCAAACTGAGTTCTATGTTTTCACCTGTGATTTAGGGTTTAAAACTGTGATAGAGCCAAACATCTTTCCTGTACTCCAAAGTCCCAGATAGTAGTTAACATTTTTGACCTTCTCAGAGTGAACAGAATGAAGTAAATTGTGTCCCATTGGCTTAGGTTTAGGTCTGTGAGCTGTCATATGGGTTCCAGTTGTCTGGGTCCATCTAAAGACTGAATTTGCTTTTGGCTTTCCTGTGGCTGCCTTGTGAAATGTTTCCTGTTACGTTTAAACCATTCCTCCTTGTGGCTTTACCACTCAAGACTATGCTGGGGTTTTTTTTTTTTGTTTGTTTGTTTTTTTTGAGACTCAGGCTAGAGTGCAGTAGTGTTATCATACCTCACTGCAACCACAAACTCCTGGGCTCAAGTGACCCTCCTGCCTCAGCCTCCTGAGTGGCTGGAACTATAGGCACAAGCTACCATGTTCACCTAATTTTTCTATTTTTTGTAGAGATAGGGTCTTGCTGTGATGGCCAGGCTGCCCTCAAACTGCAGGCCTCAAGCAATTATCCTGCCTTGGCTTCCCAAAGTGCTGGGATTACAGGCATGAGCCACTGTACCCAGCCCCTAAATATTTTCAGTTTAAACAACTGTGTTTCTTCTAAAAAATCTTGTTTTTAAATTTTGTTCCACTTTTTATGTAAACATTTTTAGCACTAATTTTCTTTTCTTTTTTTTAACTTTAAAACTTGACCAATACATTTTCCTTTTCTGAAGGAAAAAAAAATCAAATAAAACCTGGGTCATGGCCAGGCATGGTGGCTCATGCCTGTAATCCTAGCACTTTGGGAAGCCAAGGTAGGAGGATTGCTTGGAGCTGGGAGATTGAGACCAGCCTGGGCAACATGGTAAGATTCCATTTCTACAAAAAATAAAAAACATTAGCCAGGCACAGTGGTGTGTACCTGTAGTTCCAGCTACCAGGGAGGTTGAGGCAAGAGGATCATTTGAGCCCAAGAGTTCAAGGCTACAGTGAGCTATGATTGCACCACTGTACTCCAGCCTGGGCAACAGAGCGAGACCCTGTCTCTTAAAAAAAACAAAAAACAAAACCTGGGTCTTGTTTGCTTTCAAAAAACTATTGAAGATTATTGGAGATAAAATATTTTAAGCATAATTATAATTCCAGAATATGAAATTATTAAAATTTTAACATAAAAATTTTAAAAGTTAATTTTTTAATTTAAAATATTTTTTAAAATACTGACTAAAATATAACTCATATAACTAAAAAAATTAGTGAAAGATGGATAGAAGAAAGCAAAATTTGCTAATTTCCTCATCTTTCCTATCATAATAGCAGGAGCCACTATCTACATTGATTTCTTGGGATAGCATCATAGCCGTGGGTACAGATTCACATTGGCAAAGAGACTCACAGGACATAAATATGCGTTAGTCTAATGCAAGTTTCCTCAACTTTGGTGCTATATGATCTTTGCCCGGTTTCTCCCAATGGTGACATCTTGTATAACCATAGTACAATATCACAGGCAGGATGCTGCCATCAATACAGTCAGGATACAGGACATTTCCATCACTGCAAGCGGCCCCCACGTGGCCCTTTTGTAAGTGCTGTTTTCCCCTTAAAAGGGCTGCAAATGGGTAAGAATTATGTTTTTTCAAAAGTGCCGGATGTTTAGCCTTGGTAACTTCTAGAATTTGCTGTTTGGAGTTCTAGGAGATTAGAAACTTTGGGTCGATCTTAAGTAAACCGTCAAGTGTGGACTGAATGGTTCTGATATGCGTCTTCCATGAGCACTTGCTCGTGCCTTTGTGACCAAGCTATTGGTCGTAGGTCGACCCCTGGAGTCCGCAAGCTAGTCAAGGAATTGACAAGCGTCTGCTGAGCCTGTCATGTCAGAAATCTCGGTCTTTGTCACTGGGCGCTCGCAGGTGTGACTGGAGGGGGGACACTGCCATAGGCTGGTGCAGTTTGAGCCTGTGGGGAGGGAGGGAGAAACACAGACCGGATCATGAAGAAATGAACTGGGTCTGAACGAGAAAAGGGCATCCGGGCATAACGGGACCTGCGGTGCAGTTTAGTCACTGTCTTAAGGTGGCCGAGGCGGATCCAGGTGGATGTTTATGTAGTCCTGGTGCCCTTGAGAAGAAAAGAAATATGAGGAGATCTTTGAACGACTTCACGGAAGCACCTGACCTGGTGACCACATTGCCCGGGCACCTCCTAGGCCCTAGAGCAGCCTGCGCAGGGGAGGGCAAGTGAGGCCTCTCTGGCTTCATGGCCCATCCATCCGTATCCCATCTCCGAGTTTGGGGACATGAATCACACCAGGCCTCCTCAGCACCAGGCCTGGGCCAGGTGGGGGGAAGCCTCGGGACCTGAAAGGTCGTCTGGTCATCCACTGGCCTTCAGGGAGTTTGCAGTCTATGCAGCAGGAGGGACAGAGGGAGAGCGACAGGCATTTAGCAGATATTTTCTTGAGCGTCTTCCGTGTACCAGGCTGTGTGCTACCTGCTCTTAAATAAAATGGACACAGTCCCCTCTTCAGAGAGCCTGGAGTCTGGGCATGGTGGTATTTTGAGAAGAGAACAAAATCCGGAAGAAAACAGGGCCAGGTTTGACTACCAGCACTGTTTTTCCCTCTAGGTGGGTGACTCAGTTGGATGCGTTACTTCTCCTCAAGAGGAAGCCACTGAGCTTGTCTCAAAACAGGGCAGGGCCAGGTGTGGTGGCTCACACCTGTAATCCTAGCACTCTAGGAGGCCAAAGAGGGTGGATCGCTCAAGGTCAGGAGTTCAAAACCAGCCCGAGCAAGAACGAGACCCCGTCTCTACTAAAAATACAAAGAAATTAATTGGCCAACTAAAAATATATAGAAAAAATTAACCAGGCATGGTGGCACCTGCCTGTAGTCCCAGCTACTGTGGAGGCTGAGGCAGGAGGATCACTTGAGCCCAGGAGTTTGAGGTTGCTGTGAGCTAGGCTGATGCCACAGCACTCTAGCCCAGGCAACAGAGTGAGACTCTGTCTCGAAACAAAAAATAAATAAATAAAATAAAGGGAAAAAAAACAGGGCGGAAAATCTGGCAGCCAGGCTTGGGGTGACATTCAGACACGATGCCTTCTGAGTCCTGACCCACGGCAGCAGTCTGGGTTCTTTGTCTTTTCTGCTGCTTTCAAGGTGCTGCCCCAGGTGACAGGGCAAAGAGTGATCACAGCGTCATGGTGCAGAAAGCACAAAACCTCAGGCACCGTGAGGGCACTAATGCATAGCTGACACTATCTTCATCATTAAAATGTGAGCTCCGTGAAGATGAAGGGCCTTTCCTGCTTTGTTCGTCGCTGTATCCTTAGCACCTAAAGCAGGGCCTTATATGTAGGTGGCACTCGATAAATATCTGTTGGATGAGTGAATAGAAGAAACATACTTGGTGGCTTCCATGTATAATGAATGGTTTGACATGTTTGTCATAGGTGTATTTTATTTTCTTCGGGCTCATTTTCCTTGGATATTGGTGCCTGTGATAGTTTTTCTCCACCTAGGCGCTATTGACATTTTGGGCCAGGTAATTCTTTTTTGTGAGGGGATGTCCCTGACATTGTAGGGTGTTTAGCAGCATCCCTGGCCTGGACCCACTAGAGGCCAGTAAACACCTCCTGCCCCCAGTTTGACAAACAGAAAATGTCTCCAGATATGGCCAGATGTCCCCTGGGGGCAGAGTCACCCTAGGTGAGAACCGGGGGTCCATGCAGTACGGTTAGGCATGGTGAAAATGAACCTCGCCAAGTCTCAGCGTCAGAATGGATTATAAAGGTCACTGATTGTCACTTCCGACACTATCCACTTATAATTGTCTGAGCCCATCCATCTGCACCCACCTACTCTGGTGTATTCTTGGTGGCAGCAAAGGAGCCAGCCCTCAGCGTTCCCTCTGACTCACACAGTGACAGAACCATTCTGAGCACAAGTCTACCTTAAGCCGGTGGCCAACATGCCTGTTCGTAGACGCTGTCGTTAGAATCTGAGAACAATGTATCAAACAATGTATCAAAGAGATAACAATGTATCAAAGAGACAGAGGCCCTGGGGTGGCTTGGGTGTATCTCACGCTGCCTGTTCACACACACACCCCCTGCCCTCCCGTAGCTTCTCTTTCTTCCCTTTGTATTTATTGATCTCAGTCATCTCCCTGGCCCTTCCAGAACCATTTTGGAAAGGAAAGGCAGGAAAGAAGAAAGAGGAAGAGAAGAAAAAGGAAGAAGGAGGAGGTAAGAAGACTGTGAGCACGTTACCACCGAAAGATACACCTGGAGTAATTAGTTAGCCTTTTCATTGAGTTGGACTACCATAGAGTTGGGTCCAGTTCAACCCAAAACTAATGTTAGAATGGTTCTGCCACTGTCTACAGATGGGCTTTTTAAAAAACATGTACATAAACAAATCCATTTGAAGGCATCTGGAAGATGAACCTGAGATTTTCTCATAAGGATAGGTCATTGGTGCGGGGCAGACTCTTCTGGCAGAGTAGAATAGGAAATGCACTGGAATGATGTCCAATAAAGCATTTGAGTTTGGAAGCAGGAAGAACACGCTCTCTGCCGTGTTTAAACCATAGAAGAATCCCTGAGGCGTGAGTCTGTAACAGCTTGCCTCACTCACGTTAGTCTGAACCAGTCATTTGCCATCCCATTTCGCTGGCTCTAGCACGTCTCCAGGCCTGGGGTGAAACCTTCTCCATGTAACTTGTAAGACAGGCAGATTCTCAAGAAGGTCCCATTCCTAGGGGATAGAAAGTAATTTTTGCTCTCTTTCCTGCTGGAAAACATCCGTATTTTGAGTGTACTCCACTTGCCGCTGGCACAGAGAACCAACACACTTAGCTCTGCCGGTCAACCCTTCTCAACCCAGCCTCACTGGTGACATGGGCTGGACTCTCAGTGTGACTCTCGGAATGGAGCAGACCTTTCGCTGCGGGGTCTGCCTAGGCTGTTCATGCAGATTCAGCTCGCCTCCTTCCCTAATTTTCCTCTGTTCCTTTTAAAATTTTTTTCCCCAGTGTTTTGACTCTGGGCATCTGTGTATGCACATGTATGAATTGTTGTATGCATTGCTTATTGATTGTGGTTTATATTTGCTCATTACATAGTTGTGGTCACGCCTATGATATCATGTTCTTAAGCAGCGCCAATAGCAGAACACCATAAAAAGAAATAAAGTGAGAAAAAGTCAAAGGTAGTATAGCTTGATGACTAAAAACCTGGTTTCTTTGGTCCAACTGTGAGCCAAGCTTCAAGTTTTAGATACAAAATCTTGGACAATTTGCTACTCTTTCTGTGCCTCATTCCCTCATCTGTAAAATGGGTATAATTTAAGTGTTTGCCATCTTTCCAACATGATTGTAAGATTGGGAAAGGATAAATATAAAAAGTGCTGAGCATATGGCCTAATGGGTAGCTAACTCTCAATAAACATTAGTTATTGTTATTCAAAGATGTATCTCAAGAATGATTTGGTTTTGTTTTGAAACATTTCCTGCTCTGACTCAGTCTTCTTTTTTGTTTAGGTTCCATTTTTTGGGCGGAGAATGCATCACACTTGTCCATGTCTGCCAGGCTTGGCCTGTTTACGGACTTCATTTAACCGATTTATTTGTTTAGCCCGAAAGTAATCACTTTAGAGTAGAAACTTCAAATGTGAATAAGCACACGATGTCTGTAAAGTCTTACTCGTGATTGTGCCAAACAAATAATATGCCAGAAGGACATGCTCTTGCTTCCTCAACTTTCTGAGTAACACTTTTATCTTTGATTTTTAAATGACGGGTTTTCGTTTTAGTTTTTTGGGGGGGTTTTTTTTGTGTTTTTTTTCTGAAAGGGAATTTTAATTTTGGATAGAAATATAAAGCATAAGCCATTATGGAACTGGTTCTCATTTCCCTGTTTGTGTTTTGGTTTGGTTTGGCTTTTTTAATGTCAATAACTTACCCATTTTCACAAAAATGAGGAACGTAAGAATTTGATATTTTGTTACAGAAATGTTCTTTTTTTCCTCACCTCCCCATCTGTGCCCCACCCCACGGGTACACGCACACCCTTTGGTCTCTTCACTCTTACTCCTCAAAGAATGCTCAGGCCCTCACTTTATTCTTCTCCATTTCCCTTCTCCCCTCTCCAGCATGTTAAAGTGGAAGGTCTGTGTCCTTTGTTGGCAGAATCACTGCCGAGATTCAAGCTTTTAGCCTGATACTGAAACAGTGGGAAGAGCGTGCAGTTGAGCTAGGCACCCCACTCTGCCCTCCTGGAGCGGAGGCTGGGCATGCTTCTGGAACTTCCCTAAACTTCTCTATCCAGTGGCCCTCAGCTCTGCTCTTTGGTGTAAGGACACAAGGAATGGAAAGCCAAATTAATTTAGTCCAGATTTCTAGATTTGGGTTTTTTTTTTTCCTACATGAAAGACTTCTTTTTCAATATAATATTACATTTACTCCTTTTTCTTTTTATAAAGTTTATTTAAAAAACTCCCAGTGAGAGATGTTCTAGGTAGCGTCACTTGAAGAGGAAGTATTGCTTTTACTCTGGCATACCACTAGTTACCATTTTTAAACTGGTATTGAGTTGTAATTTAAACCTCATCTGTAACCAAAAGGTTGATTATAATGGATTGTCTGACATCCTGCCGTTTGTACCCATATCAACATTGCTGTGTAAAAATTCTGTATCAGAATAACGACAGTACTGTATACCATTTGATTTATTTTAATAATTATATCCTTATTTTTGTCATGATCGTTGTCAGTTTTTATTACAAGCAGATTTCTATACAGGCCACATCCCAACGCGGGTAAAGACTCCAAAGTTGGTAAAACAGCTCTAACAATGTGTGCATTTTCATTTTACATACAGGAAAGTTCTGTTTTGTATGGATTTTAAGGTTGTACAAAAAAATAAACAGTGTGAGGTTTTGGAGCGTGAAGGAAAATGATGACATGTAAAACTGGTTGTCGCGAGGGACGGACTTGTGGAAATTGACTGTATCGATTCAGCACGGAGTGATGGAGTGTGTCTCGTGGAGGGCCAGGCGGGCTGCCAGCCTGCCAGGTCCTAGCCATGCGGCGCTGCCAACGTAGACTGGCCCTGAAAAACCCACCAAGTATTGTAAATGGATTCAACATCACAAATAAACAACTTATGAAATGTGTTTAAGTGACTAAACTTACCCACGCCAACCCACCGTTAAAAAAAAGGTTGTTCTTTTTGTAGTTATTTACTTACTCACAGGGCTTATAACCACACGCTCTGTATAACTTTACCCCTTGGGCTACCATGTCCCGTAAATGTATGGGATTTTGCTGGACTAATTACCATACTTGGTCAGAGAAGTTATTTTTGGTTCAGTTTAGTTGAAACATTCCTCAATGTTTGTTGAAAAAAATTAGACCTCAACAAGTGGAATTATCGGTAAAGAAACAGGCACTTTGGCAATTTTGCCAAATTTGTTTTTGTATAAAGTTTGAGACATCCTTTTTCAGAAGTGGTGAAAACTTAATTAGGTCAGTCATCCATTTCCACCTAAGTTGGAAAACATAACCAACGCTTATACGGTTTTGCTTTTACATATACTGTATACATATGCATAACCCAGTTAAAGGTATACCTATTGCTATACCTAAAGGGGTGGACTGCATGTACACAGTCAAGGAAATGAATGGTAAGTTTGTGTAGAAAATTAAGAACTGTACCGACTGACTCACTACCACCCAAAAAAGTAGAACTTAGTCATTTGTTACCTTTCCCCTTGGTTATTATATTTATTACTTTTAGTGTATGGTTCTATTTTGTAATTATTTTTAACTTGTTGCCAAAATTAACACCTTTCACATAATTGTTTTTAAAAACTTGTCATCGTGCTCCTTGGAGAGTCTTTAACACAATCTTAGGCAAAGCATTCCAAGCCTTGTCCTATGAAGGCTACGGTGCTGTTTCTTCCAGTTTCGAGGGTGGTCTCACACAGATGTTGGGACTTCATAGACCAGAATTTCTGCAAGGTGAAAGCAAGGTGGGAATTTACACAAGACAAGCTAAGTCAACAGCTTACGCTGATGGCAACATTGTGAATGAATTCCATCCATTCTAAGGTGGAAATAGATCTTATTTTGACCAAATCTCATGACCAAACTCAAGTGGACCTTTGAGTTTCTTTGCAAACGTTGACTTCCATGAAAACTGTCATATCTAAAACTTTGTTTATCCTTTCATCAAAAGCATTTTTTTTTTTTACCATAGAAAAGTTTATGCCAAAACTGCTTCCTTACAAACCCTCCTCTCTCACCGAGGACCTTCATCCTTCCCAGCATCTGAACGCAGTTCTTTGTTAGAGTCTTACAAAGTCAGCCCACTGGTAGATCAAACACACCAACCAATTTTCCTCTTCATTGGTTCTAATATCGGAACTCTCACCCTACTCTTTTCCAGCTTCATTTTTTAGAAAATTAAAGTCGGGGGCCATTTTAATTTCAAAAAGAGGACATTTTTGGTATTCCGCGAGGAACGTTGTAAAATTCACTGGGAACCTTTTACGATCTTTGTCTTCACATTGCCATGTACTTCAGCTATTATCCTCAGAATTAACATTCCTTGCATTCTCTGATGTCTCCCACTGATTTGTTAATGCTCAGTGCTCCCTTTTGCATGAAAGAGAACTGTATTTCTTTCAGTATATTCAAAAATTTTAACTGGCAAATAAACATTGTATGTATTTATAGTGTACCACATGATGTTTTGAAGTATATATACATTGTGGAATGGCTAAGTTGAGCTGATTAACATACATATTACCTCACATGCTTATAATTTTTTGTAGCGAGAGCACTTAAAACTCTCTTAGTGATTTTCAAGCATATAATATTAACCATAGCCACCGTGTGGTATTGTAGATCTCCAGAATTTTTTAATATATTCTAAAGATGAAAACCTTTAACAACATGATCTTTAAATAAACTTCATTACCCCCACCTCTATATATAAGGAATAAAATTTTTGTGGGGGATAATAAATATGTATGTATTTATATATGTATATGTATTTCAGAGTTCACATTTCCCAAAATTAGAGGTACAATTAATATGCTGTTCTTGAAGTACCATTCTGATTTTTCCATCACCCACCACCCTCAGAGATTCTGATTTGATTTGTCTGGGATGAGGCCCAGGTGTTGGGATTTTTTTTAAAGCTCCCTGATTAAGGTGCACCCATGCTTGAGAGCCACTGAGACGGAATAAAGGACGATACTTCTCTGGCAAAGTTCCAGCTACACTGTGACGCTATTGGATGAGCACCTTTCTAGTTGCATTAGAAGAGAGGGGAGTAGCTAAGCGTCTTTGTGTTTTCTTGCCACCCTAAAAAATTCCCATCGTCCTCGGTGTTAATGAGTCCCCTTCCTTTCATTCCAGAGGGAACCTCATGGAAGGGTCCCACTGGAGAGTTTCAGTGGCTGTTACATAGCCCATTTAAAGGATTCATACCAAGTTTCCTAGAGGTAGGTAGGGAAGCAGGCCCAGTCCAGCCTGGCTGGCCCCACAGCTCCCTGGGTTCCAAGAGCTTTCACATCCTCTGGTGCACCCAGGCAACCCAGCTTCTGAACACCCCGGCAGGTACTCCCTTCTCCCAGCCCCTTCCCCGTACATGGCAGGGTTTCATTCTTCTTTTTTACTGGATCCATAAGTCATCAAAATGCTTTAGAAAGTCCAAGTTTGCACAACACTGTAGCCGAATACATCAGACTAGTAAGCATTTCAATAAAATGTATATATATGTGACAAAAGATTTAAAAAAGCAAGAAAGTGGAAAATTGTCGTGTGGGCAACATGATAACGTGATTACTGGCAACAAAATGCCCAGGATAATCTAGATCACGTGCACATCGAGGACGGATCCTTGTGGCCGCATGGGGATCCCCTCACCGTGAAGCCTGGAACACCCACTTGTCACACATGCAGTTGGGCCAGCCAGGCAAAACGACAGACAGCCCATGGAGTGACAACGGGGGAACACAGTGGCAGGCACTCTCCCAGCTGAGTCCAGGTTTCTCAACCTTGACACTAGTGACTTTCTGGGCCATGTAATTTTTTGTTGTGGAGGCCTCTCCTGTGCATTGTAGGGTACTTAGCAGCGTCCCTGGCCATTACTCACGACGTGCCATTAACACTCTCCGGTTGTGACAACCAAAGATGTCTTTAGACATTGCCAAATATCCTGTGGGGGTTGCAGGTGGGGATAAATTGTTTAGTCTAAAGCTTTTTTGTGTCTGTGGAACATCATCTCATGAAAGATTTTTATTTCAGTTGAAAAGATAATATCCAAAAAAACTAAGCCTCCAAACAGGACTTTGCAAAATCAAGATCCTAAAAAAAAACAAACAAAATATATTTGCATCCAAAGTAGTGGAGAGGTAAACATTTGACACAGTTTACATATTCAATCAAAGAAATGTCAGTTCTAGCTTAACTGTATAGTTTACTGTGTTTCAAAAAGAAATTTTTACTCACTTTAAAATAAAGCTTAATGCTTAAGGCTCAGCTATAATAAAATAAATTCAACCATAGATGAATGATTTCACAGCTTTGGGGTGCACTTATAAGCAAACTTCCACCTTGTTTAAATCCAAATTTTCATTATCTTGATTAAAATGTGATATAGTTTATGAAAAATGTTTTTGTTGCAGAAAACTCAAAAGCTTTACAAGCAAAATTGGGGAAAGTTGTGCTTTATTAGGTTGAACAGTTGAATAACTGTTGAGAAGTTTCACAAGCTGAGTTTCTCCTTAGAAAAGATTGAAGCTGGCATGGGTATATTTGGTTCATTCTTAGAAACAAACAACTCATCAAAAACTTCTTCTTGTGGAAATTTTTAAACATAAAAGTAAAAAAAAGAAAAAAAGCCCTGGAAGGAAGTCTCATATATCCATCATCCAGTATCGTATTGATATTTATCATCTAAATGTCAACCTCCCCCAATCTTTCTACAATACCTTGAAGTGAATCAATTTGGCCCCTTCTCAATGGGACCACGAGTCACTATTCCATACGGGAAAGACAGCCACATTCTTGCCTGTTATGAGAACCGTCAGTCCTTTCTCATGTAATGGTGGCTCTGTGCTTTAGTTCCCAGATGTGGCCAAAGTCCTTTCGCTAATTAGCCTGTACTCCTAAATATTTACTCTGGAGACATATTTTTGAAATTTCAAGTTGGAGTTTGAAATGGAAGAGCAAAATATTTCAGGCCCAGATCATATGAATGAATATTTGCTCCTGTATAAAATTTTAAAAGATAATATTTTGCTGCTCAAAGTATAAGCAACTTACAGAAGAGTATTGCTATCTATGATGCTGTGGTTGGTTTATAGGGAATTGAATGTTGTCTGAAATTATTAGTCTTTGGACAGCCAAAATTATTAGTCTTTGGAAGTTAATATGCTCTATTAATGTTTTTTGTCTTCCTTTTTTTTCTTTTTCAGGCTATTGTAACAAAATAATGTTAATGTTTTTTTGGATTTGATTAGGAAGGGGAAAAATCCCTGAATGGAAGATAAAACTGGTAGACACTAGGTGTCTTCCACAATTCATTCATTTTCATATTTATTCATTACTTCTCCCATTCCCCCCCCCCTCAGTAGTTTTAGCTGGGCACATGGCCACACATCTAGACATTTAGAGACTGCATTTACCAGCTGCCCAGGTGTGGCCATGTGACTTAAATTCTTAGGGATGCAGTGTGAACAGAAGTGATCTGCCTCACTTAAAATTTCCCTTCATTTCCTCTCTGATGGGGAGATGCAACAATTTGTTGTCTGCTTTGGACCCAGAGACTGAAGGTATTTGGGGAAGACGATAGAGCTGCCCCATCAGCCTGGGTCAGTGGATGACCTCCTTGAAGCCGGGGAGAAACAATGAAGCCACTCTTATTTCATCTCTTGTTAAAGCAACCCCACCTCTTCCCTAACCAATAAGTGGAATCATTCTTTCCAAAGGTGCATCATTTTGTTATACTTTATACTTCATTTTGTTATCTTAAAAAAAAATTTTTTTTTTGCATTCCTGTTTAGTGGTTGTCCTGCAGAAGGTGAGATCCACTGTACCCCCACCCTCCCCAAATTGGCTTGGATGTTGGGACTGACCACAGGAGGAGGTGACCAGATTTATTATTCACATAATGGAATTTTCTGGTGAAAGCAGGGCAAGCACAAGTTGGCAATAGCAAGTAAGTGAGGTTGATCGTAGCTTGTATTGTAAGGTTCATGCTAGGGTTGGGTAGCCTGAGTATAGGGCAGAAAAGAGAGAGAGAGAGAAATGGGGCTTAAGAGCTGTCAGGGTTCCAGTGTCAAAGATAGGTTTTCCTCTTTATTACAGCCGTGTTATGATATCTTACTGAGAGCCTGCTAACCAATTGGAGGAAGAATCTTCAAATCAGAAATGGTCGGACTGACTTATACATTTTGGTCACAAGAGCATTCGTATTCCAAATCCTAATAAAATATGGAAATCCATCTTCTTGCAGCCAATGTTCCAAACTCTGAAAGAAGTTACCTCCCCATGAATTAAGAAATTTTAGAGACAGAGAAAGTCACTGAGAACCCTTTACAACTGAGAATTTTTGTACGACATTCAAATGAATTTTAATGTTGCCAAAAGGTGCTAGCAAAAGGAAAAAAAAGGAAAGAAAAGAGAACAAACTTTAAATGACAAATTTTCAGTGAGCAAAGCTATTTTTTGAACTATCAAAAGAAAAGCAATATGCCATTAGCCAAAGACTAATCATGTCTTTGTGTAATTGTGTTCCTTTCAATAGAGACCAATTATTAAATATACATAAAGCTATTTAACATTAATATCTTCATAAAACTTATAAGGTAACTTAGGAATTTTTTTAAAAAAATCCTTTGTCAGACCACATGTCACCATACTCATAAAGGATTAGCACAATTATGCAAATCGAATTCTAGAAATAGCTCTGGGTATCCCATAATTCCTCAAGACAGATATGCAAATTGAACTGATCGTGACTGTGGGTTACAAGAATCACACGCTGTACTGTTACTCTTTCCGTCACTTTGCAGAATGAATACCTGCATGGGTTCTTTCCTATCTCTTCTCTGTCTTTTCTGCCCGGCACATTGCCATGCACATTGGTCAATATATAGGAAATGCACAAGGAATTTATAGGGAATAAAAGGGGAAAAATGAAAAAGACAATAAAGAGAACTTTCAACTCCTTGTGCATTTTAAGTTTAGCGATTCCTATAGAACTTCTCAATAAGACGTGGATTAGCTCGGCATAGAAACATATATAATTTTGCAGAGCCCTCTGAAATTACAGCATGTATGTATCCTCAACAAAACAAAACCATTTATTGTTCTCTCCAGGTTCCAACCAAAAAACAATGTGTACGTCTCAGGTATCATTTCCTGGCTGAAAATAAGATGTCCATCCTAGAAAGCTACACAGACTGGCATAATTCAGGAAACATAAATGTATCAGAGAGATGTTTAAATACACACTTTTCTGACAGTTTACATATTCTCCACCTAGAATAGACTGGCCACTTAAAACGTAATTTACAAATGGCTGAATTATTCCTCCTGGAAGCAAAGTAGTGTAATAGTAGCTTTAAATTACCTGTTTCCTTAACGTTACTGTGAATGGGAATGTTGCGTTTATGCCCTGACATTGCAACTTAAAACGTTTTCTGCATGATTTCTCTGTGTAATTTGAATCTACTTCAAAACTTCAGGCTTTTGGATACAAATATTAAGCTGTTTATTTATCTTAAATGCCCAAGACCAGCACACAGGGTTCGCTGGGTACCTATTAAGCCTTCCCCCCACCGTTCCCTTTTCTTTTAAACAAAAGCACAAGACACCCTTTTCTGTAGTGTAAACCTGCTATTATTCCACTCCCCCGTACCCCCGCCTTTGCATGGGTGGGGTGGTCCTTTCGAGGGCCACCTGTTGTGATTTCTGTCCAGTCCTGACATCGCTAATCGACAGCATCTTTGCTGGCTCTCCTCACAGCAGCAAGATTTTGTGTAAAAAGACTTCCTTCATTAAAATGTCCACATTCCTTACCGGCCCTTGAGCACTTGGGTAGAATTGGAACCGAAAACTTTGAAGAGACAATTCTGTGGTTTTATTTCACTTAGAGAAATGTATTCCAGAGCGAGGAGAGTGCAGAAGGAGTTAGAAAGAAATATAAGAACCTGGCAGGAGGGGGAAGATGGAACCCGGACAATTTTTGTTCCAGTCTTCTTGTGTTTCCTTCTTTCCTCAACTGGATAATCAGAGATATAATGTCCAAGACACTTTCTAGACAATCTATTATGGTGTCTGGTCTCCTCCATATCCCCGAGCTCTTTATATGGATCCGTCTTTTGGCATCTGTGATGCTCTGCCTTGCTTTATAGGTTAGGGTGCATTTGCCAAGTTCCCCCAACTAGCTTGCTGACCTGTTAGCAAGAGAACTGGGCCTTCCTTATCCCTCTGTCTGTCTGCACTGCCCACACGGAAACCATCTTCTTATTAGTCTCCATCTAATAAGATGGTAGATGGAATGAGTATCCATCCAATGAGTAGATGGACTCATTGGATGGATACTTCAAGTGGTTTTCTAGATTTCTCTAATTAGGTTTATGATACCTAAAAAGTTTAAACATACTCTGATCAAAAAGATATTATAAAATGTAATTAAAGAGAACTGGCCTAGTAATAGGTATTGTTTTTTAATCGTCTGGACTTATTTCAACCTAAGAAATTATGTCAAATCTATCTCATTGTTTTTCTAGAGCCAGGTTAATTTCACAGTAAGCAACAGGCAGAACAATCTGATAGTTGGAAAAAATGAATTAAGTAAGTCTGATTTTTACAAATTTGTGGAGACAGGCCCAGGATAGCAAGCGTACCTATTCAAGGGGTGGAGGGGAATGGAGTGATTTTGGGTATTGTTGCAGTTACCTATTTCTTCAAGTAACAGGCTTCCCGTATATTAATGACCAAAACAATAGTAGTTTTTATTTCAAAACCAGAAGTCTAAAGGTACGAGGTTGCTTCTCTGGTTAAATGGTCAAAAATGGTAAAACAGGTGCCTGTACATTTTTATCTTTCTGTCCTGCTATCTTTACTGTGTTTACAGTGTCTCTCCTCATGGTTGCAAAATGGCTGTTGTGGCTCCAAACATCACATTCTTACCTAACAGTATCCCAAAAGGAATGAAGATTGAGGGGAAGAGAGTTCCCTTTGTGGGCTGAGTTAGACTTCAAAAGTCTTTTCCAAGTGGGAGGAAGAGCATAGACAACCCCTTGAAGTCAGATCCAGTTTGCTTTCACTTCTATTATCTTTACTCCTGAAGCAGCTAAGACGCTGTGCAAAGGATATTGATATGGAAGTAGGATGTGGGTGGGTGGAAATGGCTTCGCATTGCCTCCCTTTCCCCTGAGGGAGAGCATCCTGGAGTTCAGTAGTCTTGGCAGCTCACACAGAGTGACAGGTGAACAGAGAACAATATTTTGGGTCTGCTGCATTTATAAGCCCAGCCACCTCAGTGTGCACAGACAACTTAAAATGCTGGTAGGGCAATAAGTCTGCTGCTTAGCCAGCCGTGGCACTTGGATCTAATGATTAAGTTTCGAGCCTGGGAAACCATGCAGTGTCTGCATTGGGACAATCTGCCCCTGTCTGCAGAGGCCCGGAGTTTACCCTCTGTGTCTAGTTGACTCTTTATGTCTGGAAGCTTAGCAGGCACAGGTACTTTGGGAAGCGTAGGAGAGGGGGAACAACGAGGTTGGACATAAGGAACAGCACAAACAAAGCCATGAGGATACAACACAGTGTGGTCTGTTCGGGGCACTGCCAGCTACTTGGAGTGACTGAAGTACAGGGCCTGGGAAGAGAGTGGGAGGAGATGAGACCGCAGAGGGAGCCAGGAGCCAACAGCCTGTGCCAGGTGCCAGAGTGCAGACTTCATCAAGGTAAACAACATGCCCTGGGAGCCCAGAAGAGTCATGGCTAGACCAAGAAGGGCTCCCAAAAGTCTTGGACCTGGGTCCAGCAGAGACCTGATGTTCAGCCAGCACCCGGGCATGTGCTTGTCCGGGTAAGTTACACCCATGCCATCCCAGTAGTTAAATATTGTGACTATTACCCCTGTTCCAGAGGGGTTGGTGAGGAATGCCCAGGCAGAAATAGGGGATTGGGCTTTCCAGGGAGAGTGGAGAGCTATATGAAAGTAATCCGAGAAGGGAGAGATGAGAATACAAAGGGAGGATGAGCAGGGTGGTGGAGAGGCCAGACAGTGAAAGAACTTCTGTGGCAGACACAGAGGTTTCCCCTCCATCCTGTAGGCCTTGGGAAAACAGGGTGGACCCAACCCTGCCGACCCAATGATCCACTTGCAGAATTAAACGTGAGTCAGCCCTAGGACATGGGACCTTGTCACGTCTTAGGGGGCAGGGCACTTGAGAATGTGGAGGGCTGATGGTGAGATCAGAGACTTGGCAGAAATAATTGTGTCATGTTTTATTTCTTTAAAGAGAGAGAAGAAAAGGAGGGAGGGGAATAAGGAGGGAGGAATGGAAGAAGGAAAGGAGGAAGGAAGAAAGGGAAGGAGGGAAGGAAGGAAGGAAGGAGAGGGAGGGAGGGAGAAAAGAAGGAACAAAAAATAGAAAGGAAAAGGAAATGGACAAGAGAAAAGGAAAAGTAAGAACCAATATGGCAAAACTGACACGATTTGGCAGGGTTGAATAGTGGAAACAGATTATTTATCATTGTTGATGATTTCTTATATGCTTCCTCACTTTACTTGAAATACCACATTTTTAAAATAATGAATATGTCAGGTGTAGATTTATATGTATTTTATCTATATAAAAGTTATATATATATATATATATAATTGCTCTGCAAAGCTTCTTGACATACCAAAAGGCCTAAAAATGCTTGGTTTTGACCCAATAATTTGATGCCATAACATGCAAAGATGTATGTACAAGAAATCTATTTTCTATTGCTTCAAGTACACAATTCATTTAATTGTGCTAAATTAATTTCCCAAAGAAGCAAAATGAGCTATTTTAATGGACTCTTCCCCAAATACACTGTTCCTGTCCTGGTACAATGAGCAATCTGGACACAATTAACCTTTTCTTGATGATTTTTGATTAATTAACAAAGTGCATGTTAATAGAGTCATTGATCTGTTGAGCTTGGAGAGGCTTTTTGCTCCTTCCCACTACTTTCTCCTGGACAGCCTGTATCTCTCTCTCGGCTCATTCTTTTTCCTTTTCGGTTGGCTGTTATTTCTTTCCACTCCCACCTGAACTCTCACTAGAAATTTTGCCTTCTCCCACCTAATCAGAATTTAAAGACACAAATACAAAAAAACTCAGGTAACCAAATCTGCACACATTGCATCTAAATTAAACTCATGTCCAAGGAAAGGCCTGGAGGTGTCTCCCATCATCTGAGGAGCTTGTTAAAAATGCTTTTGCCCAGGTCTCATTGCACACATCCTAGTAAGACTCTCTGGACCATGCAAGCACTTAAGGTCATTTGTATGAATGTCGGAATTGAAGAACCTCTGGCTCATCGATTCTCCTATGAAAAAATATCCCCTGAATTCGAGGCTACGTAGGGTCATCTCTGTTGTGGCCAAGCTGTTGCTTAAGGCTGGAGTGGCTCAGGAGTTGGCATGATGGGCTGGCTTCCTGTGCCACGCCGGGTGTGACATATTCTGAATAGCACACACACTTGCTGGCCTCTTTTTTTTTTTTTTGAGACAGAGTCTTACTCTGTTGCCCAGGCTAGAGTGCAGTGACGTCAGCCTAGCTCACAGCAACCTCAAACTCCTGGGCTCAAGCGATCCTCCTGCCTCAGCCTCCACAGTAGCTGGGACTACAGGCATGCGCCACCGTGCCCGGCTAATTTTTTCTATATATTTTTAGTTGTCCAGCTAATTTCTGTCTATTTTTTTCAGTAGAGACAAGGTCTCGCTCTTGCTCAGGCTGGTTTCAAACTCCTGACCTTGAGCAATCCTCCTGCCTCGGCCTCCCAGAGTGCTAGGATTACAGGCATGAGCCACTGCGCCTAGCCTGACCTCTATTTTTTGAATTTGGATGCCTTGGAGGGTGAGATGAGGAGAGATTTACTTCCTGAGCCTCTGTGTCTTTGGGTTGGCTGAGGTTTCTGAGTAGCCCGTGGCATATTGAGGTCTACTTGGACTTAGGACACGAGAAGAAATGGGGTTATCATTATTCATTCTTTCCAAACATGAGACTGACTTCATAGAATGATTAACTTTCACAAACAAAATAAAATAATGCTTCCCACTTACCAGAGATAAATTGGCCAAACCTTCTTATTACTTATCCCTTTTGGACTGAACATTTAATAGTTTATATTATACTTAACTAAAACTCAGTATAGCTACTGCACCCACTTTTTACTTATTTTTATCAGAATGGTTACTTTGCTTATACTCATGTTTTATATGTTTTAAAAAGTCTTTTTATGTCATTTAATGTATAGTTAACTAAAATTCTGTCATAGAAATAAGAAACAATTTTAAAGTGGTGTATATGTCTACTGCTTCCCTTTAAAGAGAAGACCTGGAGATTGTTATCTTGCATTTTTAAGTTAAAAAAAAAACAAAAAACTTCCAAATGTCTTGGGTATACTGATGGTCAAACTATGAAACCTGAAAGTAAATAACATGAACTAAAAGGTGAAAAGAACTCGAGTAGCGTACTCAGACATACGTTAGTATCAGCCACCGCCTCAAACAAAAGCATACCCGCTCCAGAATGAAAATACTGGTATATTTGTATAATGCAAAGAGAAATACAGATATAAATCCTCAAAACGGAAGGTACATTAATAAAAAGGTAGCGTTATAAGCAAAAAATATTATATAGTACTTGCAGAATTTAGTCTTTTCAGTTTAAGATTACAACGTCTAACAAAGAAATTTTATTTAAATTATAGTTCTCATTATTAATTTAAAACGACCGTCAGTAGAGCAGCGCAGCTTATCCTAGCAAACATTTTAAGGAAATGCTTTGTCTCCCAGAAATAAGGTATCATTATATCCCATTCATTTATACCATGAACAACAGAACAATTTTCAAAGTAGAAATTAGTTTCATAAGACAGAATAAAACTGGGCTTCTCAAAGCACAAGCCGTTCCCATAAAATTATTTTAATTGTTTAATTGGCACCAAAAAAAAAAATACCTAAACAATTTTGACTTAGTACTCTGCTTCTCAGAGCCCTCCCAATCCTCAAACCACAATCAGTACGTACAAACACATGCAATACTGTTATTTTCTCCACACCATTACTAACCAAAACACTTTTTTACTCTTTTAAAAGTTACAGCTTCACAGAAATGTTTCCATTCAAGACTGGTATAATACAGAGAGAGCAGTTGTCACTGTGTATTTTTTTGAAAGTACAGAGTAAACTAGGAACCAGATCTCACTTGTTCCTGCTTAAAAAAAAGTGACTGCCTTGCTACTGATTTCCATTTCTGCTCCTTAAGTCCAGTATCAATACTGCACGTAGTTCTCGACTCTTCCAAAGAGCCAGCGCCGCACAGCTGGCCCCGCAGCTGGCAATTCGGAGGGAATCTGAGACAACTCCCACCCCCGACCCCCTCTCTCCTGCTTCCAACAGAAGATCCTCAAGAAATCCATCTTGTGAAGTACCCCCAGGTCCCTCTACTTCACTGCAAAATGTAATGCCACTTGAGGTTGTCAAAAATAGCTTCTGTAGAAAACTGGCCATGGCCTTTAGGAAACGCTGCATGAAGAAAATTAGTTCAGCCTTTATAGAAAAAGAAAAAAGTAATCACACATGGAATAAAAGACGTCAGTACCGGTACAAAAAGACGGCCGGGCTTATTGTCAGGAAGAAGAAAGTGTATTTGGGAGGACGACCGTGCGGAGCAGGGGTGGGCCGCGCCACCCTCCTCCTCCGCCCCACCCCGACCCACGAAGGAGTCCACACGGTCCCAGCGTCTGTCCACGCTGAGAGTCACTTTGAAGGCAGCTTAGAAAACTAAAAACGGGACAGAAGGGAAAGAAACGACGTCACTGTCCAAGCCAAAGGGAAAGGCCGGGCTGGGGGACAG
Source organism: Lepilemur ruficaudatus (assembly GCA_963574885.1). NCBI lineage: Eukaryota > Metazoa > Chordata > Mammalia > Primates > Lepilemuridae > Lepilemur > Lepilemur ruficaudatus. The sequence continues at coordinate 38,643 of CAUYRT010001306.1, forward strand.
CGGTGGCGGTGCGAGGCGGGGGCGTCCCTCACAGGCCAATGCCTTTCAAGTCGCAGGGATGGGTGGCCGGGGCGGCCCGCGGGCTCTGGCAGCAGGGGAACTGGGCCCTGAAGCAGTCCCGCAGCTCCCTGTTGAAGAGGAAGCACACGACGGGGTTGACGCCGGCCTGCGCGAAGGTCAGCCACACCGAGGCCGTCAGGTAGGCCTGGGGCACGGCGCCGGGCCGCGCCAGGACCCGCAGGTAGCTGGCCACGACGTAGGGCCCCCAGAGGAGCAGGAAGAGCAGCGTGACGGCGTAGAACATCCTGCACAGCCGCTTCTCCGTCTTGAACTCCTCCAGCACGAGGAGGCGGCGCGCGCCGCGGCCCGGCCCCGCGGGCCGGATGCCCACGAGCGCGGGCGGCGTGGGCCCGCGGCCGAAGCCCGCCGTCCAGTTGGCGGCCGCCTGGCCCGTGGCGCCGGGGCCGTGGAAGGTCCAGTCGTGGCTGACGGCGGGCACGAGGCGCGCGGGCCGCATCTTGCGGCGGTCGTGGATGAAGAAGAGCAGGCGGAGGTAGACCAGGTGCGTGGCGCCCACCACCACGGCCAGCAGCAGCAGGAAGCCGAGCGCGCCCGGGGCTCCGTCGGGCCGCTGCTCCAGGGCGCACGGCGCGTCCTCGTCGTCGCCGCCGCCGCCGCCGCCGCCGTCCAGCACGGGCGGGAAGGCCGCGGCCAGCGCCAGCGCCCAGGCGGCGCACACCAGCATGGCGGCGCACGGCCAGCCGGCCAGGCGCTCGGCGTAGAAGCGGTGGTGCGCGATGGCCAGGTAGCGGGTGACGCCCACGCCGAGCAGCAGGAAGGCGGCGTGGAAGCAGAAGAGCGCGGCCAGGAAGGCCAGCAGCTTGCAGCCCAGCGCGCCCGGCGGCGCCCCCGCCGCGGCCGCGGCCCGCCGCGCGGCCAGCATGACGGCCGGGAGGCAGGCGAGCGCGCGCAGCCCGTCGGCCAGGCACAGGTCGAGCAGCAGGTAGTACGGCGCGCGGTGCAGGCTGCGCTCCCGCACGATGAGCAGCGCGAACAGCACGTTGCCCGCCAGGCTCACGCACAGCAGCAGGCTGAGCGCGGCCAGCCGTAGGCCCAGCGCGGCCGCCTCGCCGCCGCCGCCGCCGCCCGGCTCGCTCGCGTTCGCCATCGCGGCCTCCGCGGGCCGTGCGCTCCGCCCGGGCCGCCCTGGCCTCGCCGCCGCAGCCGCCGCCAACGCCGCGCGGGCCCGGGCGAGTTCCGGGCTGGCGGGCTCAGCCCGCGCCCCGCCGGCCCCCTCGCCGCTCCCCGCGCCGCCGCCGCGCCGCCGCCGCCGCCGCCATCTCAGCCATGGTGCGCGCGGGAGGCGACGGCCACTCCCTGCGCCCTGGGCGCCGCGGGCTTCACTGCGGAGAGGGCCGCGCCGCCGCCCGCAGCCCCCCGCATCCTCCTCCTCCTTCTCCTCCTCCTCCGCCGCCGCCGCCGCCGCGCCTCTTGGCTCTGCCCCCCGCCGGGCCCGCCGCCGCCGCCGCCGCGGAGCCCCCCTCCCCTCCGCCAGAGCGCGCCGCGCGGCCGCCAGCCCCGCCGAGGCATCCCGCACCGCCCGGGCCGGCTGGGCTGGGGGCGCCGCTGCGCCGGCTGCGGGGTCGGGAGGCGGCCGGGAGGGAGGCTGGGCCTGGGACGCAAGGCGGCGACAAGTCGCGTTCGGCCCCAGGTAACGGGGGTCCGGCGGCGGCGCCCACGCCGGGGTCACGGTGGCTGTGCGCGGGGGGGTGGTTGCCTGGGCTGGCAGGGTCGGGAGGCCTCGGAGGGGCAGGAATGTCATCTCAAAAGCCAATAATAATTAACGGTAGTAACCGTCACCATCGTAATTGTGAAAGCGCTCATACTCAGATGAGCGCTGATGCGCTGGCCGTGTGCTGGGGAGCTTCGCAGGCATCATCTCTCTCAACAGTAAGGTCAAAGTTGGTGCTGTTCCTAACCCTGCCTCCTCGGCTTCCTAGGAAGCACAGGCTTGGAGATCAAGGGAGTTGAGAGCCGGGAAGTGGCGGAGCTGGGTTCGAATGTTGCTTGGTCCGATTTCCAGGGCTGGACTCACAGCGACTCCGTGGCACACCCTGCTATGTAACTCATTAGTGACCCCAGTGAAAACATAGATCAGGGAAAAGAAATTCAGCATTTCATCTTAAGTGACTTGGAAGGCGGAAAACCCGAGGGCTTTCCTGCGCGTGCTCTTTCCTCTGCCTGACCAACTCTGCAGCCCGTGCCCTGTTCTTAGAGCATCCTTTCAGATTCAGAGTAAGACCTGTCTTACTCTGTATCCCTGCCCTCTATTCATTTCCTTTTTAGCATTTATACTTTTTCATTATCTAGTTTTATTTCTTTTTAAAATCCTGTTCTAAATAGTCTCTAAGATCTTTGAAGGCAAGGGACTGTGCCTGTTTTTTGGTATCACTGTATTCCCAGTGCCTACTGTGATAAAGCCAGAAATGAGGGATGTATTGTTTCGCAGGTAAACTCATTTTTGTGTGTGTGTGTGCAGAAAATTATTTATTGCCTACCTGTTACTTGCAAGGCTGACACCTTGATGGGCATATCCAGGACAACACAAGATCATAGAAGGCCCTGATTGTCAGGCGAAGGAGTCTAAACTTTAGTCTGCAGGCAGTCGGGAGCCCTTGAATGTTTTTGAGAAGGAGAGTGATACGATTAGCTGTGCTTCAGTAAGGTTATTCTGATGGCAGTGTTTAAGAGGGATGACAGAGCAGATCCTGGAGGTCTAGCCCAGAGCGTCAAACTTTAATATGTACAGAAAGCACTGGGAATCTCAGTAAAATGCAGATTCTGATTCGGTAGGTCTGGAATGGGGCAGGAGACTCTGCATTTCTAACAAGCTCCTAGGTGATATTAATGCCTACCTATGGTTCACTGACCATACCTTGAGGCAAAAAATCTAAGTGACTGCTAATAAGCACCTAACTTAGGACTCCTAAGTGGCCGGGGGCAGGTAGCTGACCAAGAAGATCTACAAATGTATGTTGATAGAAAAGTGCAATTGATTTTGGAGCGTGTATGAGTTAGGAACTGCATTTGAATGATAATGTGCATGAGTTTATTTTCCTTATGAAACAAGAAGTCTGAGGCCATTGATATAGTTGAAGGACTGAGTCTCTGAATCTGAAAGTCCTTTACCCCTTCCTTCGTGATCACAGTAAGCTGCTAACACCCCAGCCATTGCTTCTGCATTCTAGGTGAAAAGAAGGAAAAGAGGGAAACTGGCAAAAATATTCTTGCCATCCTATCTAAGTAGGCCTCCCTTGAAGAGCTTTCTAGAAGGCCTATAATATGACAAACACTTCAATGTATCATTGGCTGTCACTGTCAGCAAGGGTAGGTAGGAAATGATTTCTTTATTTCTTTGTTTAAAGTCAGACCCATAGCCACAGAGAATTTAATCCTGTCTTGATGTGGGCTTTAGCCTTGGGCTGCATCTGCCCAGAGGAGGGAATGCCTTCTTATAACTTACCTGAAGACACCAACTCTGGTTGCTTTATGGCAATATGGATGGTGGCCTTCGTTTACTGAGCACTTGCTATGTGCCAAGCACTGTGCTAAACACTCAACGTCTGTTATTTAATGTAATCATTGTAATAGCCACATGTAGTATGCACTGTTACAATCTCCACCTTCCAGATGTGGCAAGGAGGGGTTAATTGGTTCAGGTTTTCACCACAAGTGACTCGGAGAAATGAAAGTCTGAGTTTGGAGCCCACACTCATAACTGCCACAAACACTCTTTATCATAACTGCAAAGAAAGCTATTGAGTCTGTAAGAACAATAAGCTGACAAATATCTGATGCTCACATGCACAGAACTGTAGCCCCTTCAGAGAGGGAAGGTTTTTTCAAAACTATCCAACCACAAGCAGAAGGGCTCATTAATGGGTAAGTAGGAGGTAGAATCCGGGTTCTCCCACTCCTAGGTCAGTACCTTCCCACTTAATGGAAATCTTAATATTATTTGTCCTAATGAGCACATGACATCCGGCAAGTCACCTTAACCTCTTGGAATCCCAAATGTTCCCATTAACAAAATGGGACATTGAGCCAAATGATTTCTGAGAGTCCTGGGCTCTGAAATTAAGTGTGTATACGAGAAAATGGATTTATTCTTCAGAAAAGGACAAGAAATAAGAGATATTGTCTCTTGTAATTTAAATATCTGTATGTTTTCTATTTCTATCTATGCTTCAATATGATTCTCTTTGGGACTTGAAATCTGGTTAAGTCGTTTTTCCAGGCTCAAATATCAGAAGCAGCAGTAGAAAATGTATAAATCTTGGCGCTTTCAAGCATTTATAGGCGAACTTCTTTCATTCTCAACATTTGTTCAGTAGATTAATACTTAAGGAAAAACCATTAACATTTCATTGGCCAGAATCAACTTATTTTCCTTTTACTCTTTCTAAGAAGCTTCAGGCAAGAATTTTAAATACTTTTTAGGTACAAAATTGCATGACTGCGTCTCAAAGTAAAACAGCTCTATGAGATTTTTCCCTATAAAAATTTTTCTGTTTTACTTATAACCAAATTCTTTCTTTTGCACATAGATAGAAGAGTTGGCATTTCCTGCCCATCCCCTGCCCCCATCAGTTATATCATGTATTTGATGCACATAGAGACAGTGTGAATGATACTGGAAAATTCTGACTATTTAGAGGAACTGGGTGGCACAGTACTCAGGGTTTCCTCATGGCTCCTACACCTTGACAGATACAGACAAAGCCGTAGGTCCCAAAATCACGGGAACCAGTTTGGCCAATGTCTCCTGTTCATCTTCAGGCTTCTGGCAAGTCGTCCCCCTATAGGTACATTAAACACCAAATTAGAGAAGGTTGTTTTCATTTCACTCCATCCCAACTCTTGGAAAGAATGAGCCAAAGCCTAGGCCCAATGGATATTGTATTATCAAAGGACAACACTCACACTGATCACTCCATGTGTGGGAGTCATAACTTTGACAGTGAAAATGGGCTTTGGAGCTAGGTGTACTCTGGTTCATATCTAAATCCCAACCGTTTCTAGCTGTACATCCTTGGGGAAGTCTCTTGCTTACTCTGAACCTCTGAATATCAAAAGCCCATTGTAAGGAAGAGGGTACCAAGAAGGGGAGGGAGATGTCTCTATTAAAGGAGAGCCATTTACAAAGAGTCTAGCACGAGGTATGTACACAGGTGGCGTGTAATAAATGGTAACTACGATTATACATATTTGCTCTTACCAGACTATAAATGCCTTGGCTAACCATGATTTGATTGACTTTTCTGTTTCCTCCCGCTCCCAGCTTAGCCTGGCAGGATGCCTGTTCCTAGTAGGTTCTCAGTATTTGTGTGGCAGGTATGAATGTCGGTCGATAACATCAAGGGTGCAAGAAGTACAACTGTTTTCTAGAAACCTGCTGGTGGTAAGAAAATGTAACCTTAGTGCTTCTTGGGTTTCCTCATGGCTCCTTGCTTCTTCAGGATGTACTATAATTGCAGGCAAAGGTCCAGGTTGCACAGTGCATGGTCATTCAGGATAGGGCGTGCGTGGGGTGGGGGCAGAAATCGCATTGGATGTTTGCTCAGTTGTTGCCATATTGTTCCTGTTATAAGCCATTGTGGTTTGGTGACTCTTTCCTGCCTCACGCCAGACTTGGGGTGTGAGAATCTGGGCTGAGGCTGCGTGTGATATTAGATGTATCCACAGGCGTTCTTCTCCGCAGTATGTCTGGGAAACGGTGCGCAGGTCTCCTATCACTCAGTACTTTCTTCTCCCCTCCTTCTTCTACTTTCATCTGCTGGGACACGTGATCTAGTCTGGAAGAGGGCGAAAACCCAGTTTTTCCTTGTTCTTCTGGACAATGTAACTAGTCAATTGCCCTGAAAATCTGTGGTCCCAGAATTTGGGTGTTTGAGAAAACAAAATCCAGGAAGCCACCTGGCTATAAACCTCTCCTAGGCAAGGAAGCCCAGAACCTGCTATCATTTGAATGTTGGGAAGGAAAGGGAAAAATAAAGGAAGAAAAATCATCACTTCATATCTCAAAACATTATTCTTGCTGCCTGTATCTGTTGAATGGATGACTGAATAACTTTATGTGTGTATGCATGGCATATTGTCACACTGCATTGAGCAAAATACGGTTTAGTGAAAACTCTTTAACATGTATCTTTAACATGTGGTTTTCTCCACAGGCAACAGAATAAAGTTGGACCCCTTCCTCACACCATATATAAAAAAAATAATTCAAAATGGATCATAGACCTAAAAGTAAAGGCTAAAACTTTAACAACTCTTAAAAGAAAACATAGTAGTAAATCTTCATGACTTTAGATTAGGCAATGGTTTCTTAGCTATGTTGCCAAAAGCATAGGTAATAAAAGAAAAAAATACATAAATTAGATTTCATTATAATTTTAAACATTTGTGCTTTAATGAACATCATCAAGAAAATGAAAAGACCCCCTACAGAATGGGAGGAAATGTTTTCAGACAATACTTCTGATGAGGGACTTGTATCCAGAATATATAAAGAACTCTTACAAATCAATATTAGAAAGACAACCTAATTTTTTAAATGGGCAAATTTTTTAAATAGGCATTCTCCAGAAAGATATGCAAGTGGCAAATAAGCACATGGAAAGATGCTTTACATCATTAGTCAGTAGGACAATGCAAATCAAACCCTTCTGAGATAGCATTTCACATCTACTATGGCTACTCTCAAAAAGATAGACAATAACAAGTGTTGGTGATGATATGAAGGAACTGGAACCCTCATAGGATGCTGGTGGGAATGTAAAATGATACAGCTGCTTTGGAAAATAGTTTGGAAGCTCCTCAAAAAGTTAAGCAGAGAGTTTACCCTATGACACAGAAGTTCCACTCCTAGGTATATACCCAAGAGAAATGAGAACATGTCCACACCAAAACCTGTATATAAATGTTCATGGCAGCATTATTCATAATAACCAAAAGGAGGAAACAACAAAAAGGTTCATTAATGAATGAATGGTTAAATAAAATGTCGTATCCATACAATGGGATATTATTTATTCTTAAAAATGAGTACTGGTATGTGATGCTCCAACATCAATGAACCTCAAAAACACTATCCTAAAGAAGGTGAACACAAAATAGCACATACAAATAAATTTGTATGAAATGCCCAGAATAGGCAAATCGATAGTAACAGTAAGTAGATACAGTAGTTGCTGGGGGCTGGGAGAGGGATTAGAGAGTGACTGCTAATGGGTATGGTTTTGGGGGTGGGATGGGGTGATTAAAAGGTTCTGAAATTAGGTAGTGCTGATAGTCACACAACTTTGTAGATGTCCTAGGAGATTTAGAATTGTTTTAAAAAATCATATTAAAGTGAGGTCACCCTTGTGGCCTTTGGAAGTATTGTTATTAAATAAGGTGGCTAGGGATCTGGAAGGTGACCTGGACTCATGGTTATCACTTTCGCGTTCGGAGTGAACATAGATCCTTAAGGTGTGGCTTCTTGTGCCCTGTCCTGGGGCTGGCCACAGAAGTAAGTCACGCCTTGCCATAGGGCCATGCGCACAAGGGTTGCCCTTGTGGTGGGCTTCAGCATTTGCATTCTTTAGGGCTTCGATGCTGAGGTCAACTTGGGAAGAGGGATTAAGAAATTCTTATGCCATCAGTAGTTATAATATTTTATGTCCAGAAATGCACTGAGATGTTTTTTAATTTTAATTTTTTATTTTTTATAGTCAATAGTTTTATATTGCAGTGTTTCCACTAGAAGCTATCATATATTTCGACCTAGCAATGCACTGAGGTGTTGTTCAACTTTAATTAAATGAATTAATTAATTACAGATGGGGTCTCACCCAGGCTGGAGTGCAGTGATGTGATCATAGCTCACTGCAGCTCCAGACTCCTGGCCTCAAGCGATCCTCCCGCCTCAGCTTCCCAAAGTGCTGGGATTACAGGCGTGAGCCACTATGACTGGCCTCACTGAGGTGTTTTGCCTACATTATCTAATTTACTCCTTCAAAAGTCTGCACGTCCATTATACAGATGAGGAGCCCCAAGTCTTAAAGCACCATTATGCCATAGGCAGTATTTTAATCACCCTAAAATGAACACTTCTTGTATTAAAAAGAAACAAGCAGAGAATCTACACTAACATGTTATCACCATTTGAAATGCCATCATTGATGTTTCTATGATAATTTTTTGAACAAGCGATAGCTACCTCTCCAAGTGAGGAAAAAAGCCCTCTTTTATGCACCCCCTCTCTTTTCTGTTATATTCAATATCTGTTTAAACTCCCTCTGGTGGTTAAGTCCTGTTGCGAACCTGAATTTTACCTTCCCAGGATTCAGTGGGACCACCATGACAAGGGTGCTCCCATGGAGTGCAGAAGATGACAGGGTCAAACCTGTTCCTTCACCATTCTCTTCCTGTGCATGAATGATGGTGTGGATAGTCCATATCAAAGCTGCTACTGCCATAATCCTCCCCTTCATCTCCTTTCTTTCTTATTTGATCAAAAATCAAATAATTGATTATTGTTACTTTCTATTCCAGAGAATTACAGACAATATACTTTCTAGGGTGGAGATTTGGGGATACATCCTTATAAGATGTTCTAAGCTATGGAACAGGGAGATACATCTTTAAGGATGTATTTACTGTTTCTTGATTTTCTAGTTTACCTATTGTGCAATGATTTTTTTTGTAATAAAAAGTGAAAGTTTAGCTCTTTTAAGTACCCAGATCTTATACATACACCTTCCCCACACATGTAAATTCTTGCCATCCCCCCTACCACCAAGATTTGCACTGGGTTTTGATTTAGATGAGGTAGAGACTCTATTATTGGCCAGAATTATGACAGCTGTTAAGGGGAACAAGTTAAAATGCAGTCTTACCTTAGAGAGAAGGCAGAGAGATATTTAGGTTAAAACAAGTCACATAAAAGGTATGACTTGGGCTCATTTCTCCTTAGCTTTCCATGTGATCTTGCAGAGGTCTGATTACCATGTCACAGACATTTTGGTTGAACAGCTACATTTCTCAGAAACCCCCTGCGGCCACTGAAGCCTCCTTCATTCTCCGACTTCAGTCTGGTCTGGGCAGCTGCCTGCACGGCGGTTGCCCTGCCACTTCCTTGCAAAGCCCACTCTTCGGTCCCTTTGTCACTCCCATTTCCTGGCACCCTCATTTTTCTTTTCCTTATTTAATTCTTTCATTTCATTTTCGGGTGGTGTACATACATCAGTAACTTCTTGAGAAAGTTGTTTTGGGGGCAAACATTTTAAGATGTTACATATCTGAAAATGCCCTTATTTTACTTTCATGCTTGATTGATAGTTTGGCTTAGAATAGAATTCTGTTACATTGGAAATAATGATCAACAATGTTGAGCATTTTTTTTCATGTTCTTTTTTTGCCATCCATATATCTTCTTTGCTGATGAATTCATTCAAATTTTTGGCCATATTTTTTATTAGGTCATTTATTTTTTTATTTTTGACTTTTTGAGAGTTCTTTATGTATCATGGAAACAAGTTCTTTGTTGGATACAGGATTTGTAAATTCTGTTTTGTGGCTTTTTGTTCTTTTAATAGTGTCTTTTGAAGTGCAGATTTTAATTTTATTCATTTAGATTATTTTATGAATCATGCTTTTGGTGTCATATCTAAGAAATCCTTGCCTATACCATGGTCACAAATGTTTTCTCCTATTTTCTTCTAGAAGTTTTATTGTTTTAGGTTTTACATTTAGTTTTGTCTTCCATATTTAGTTAAGTCTTATAAATGATGCGATGTATGGATTGAGATTCATGTATTTTTTTGCATATTGATACCCAATTTTTCCAGCACGCTTTGTTGAAAAACTTACTGTTTACTCAATTGCTTTTGGACATTTGCCAAAAACCAATTGTCCACATACGTGTGGGTCTATTTTTGGACCTCGATTCTATTTAATTTATCTATTTGTCTGACTTGATGCCACACTATGTTGATTATTATTGTTTTATAATAAGGCTTAAAATCAGGGAGCATTATTCCCCCAAACTTGTTTTTCTTTTTTGAATTGTTTTGGCTGTTCTGAGTCATTAGCATTTACATATGTGTTTTTGAATAATGTTGTCAAATTCTACGAAAAAGCTTGCTTGGATTTTAATTGTGGTTGTATGTAGGTCAGTTTGCGTAGAATTGACATCTTTACTGCATCTTCCTACACATGAACAAGCTATAGATCTCCATACGTCTTCTTTTACTTCTCTCAGCAATCTTTTATATCAGTGTACGGTTTTTTTACGTCTTTTGTCAGTTTTCTTTATGAGCATTTCTTATTTTGATACTGTTACAAATGGTATTTTTTAAAACTTCAATTTCTAATTGTTCATTACCACTATATAAAAATATACTTTATTTTTGTATATTGACCTTGTATTTTGAAATTTTGCTAAACTCCCTTATTCTAGCAGTGTTTCCGATTAAATCCCATCAGGTTTTCTACATAAATAACTATGTTGTCTGTGAGATGTCTGTTCAGGTTTTCTTCTGCCCTCTGCCTATGCATCCTCCCTCCCTCCCCCAACAAGTCCTGAAAACCATGAATCCTTTAACTCTCTTCGTAGTTTTGCCTTTTCCAAAATATCGTATAGTTGGAATCATACAGTATGTAGCCTTTTCAGGCTGGCTTCTTCCACTTAGTAATATGCCTTTAAGGTTCCACTGTGTCTTCTCATGGCATAATAGCTCATTGCCTTGTAGCACTGAATAATACATTGTCTGGACGTACCACAGTTTACTTATCCACTGACCTGCTAAAGGCATCTTGGTTATCTCCAAGTCATGGTAATTACCAATATAGCTGCCATAGACATCTCATGGTGGGTTTTTGTGTAAACATAAATTTTCATCTCATTTGGGAAAATACCAAGAAATATGATTGCTGGAGCGTATGGTAAGAGTATGTTTAGTTTTGTAAGAAGCTGCCAAACCATCTTTCAAAGTGGCTGTACCATTTTCCATTCTTACCAGCAGTGAACAAAAGTTGCTGTTGCCTCACATCCTCACCAGCATTTAGTGCTGTGAACATCTTGGGTTTTAGACATTCTAATAGTTAGGGAGTTGTATCTCTTTGTTCTTTTAATTTGCAGTTCCCCAGTGACATATGACATTGAACATCTTTTCCTATGCTTATTTACCATCTATACATCTTTGGTGAGATGTCTGTTCAGGTTTTTTTGCCTATTTTAAAAATCAGGTTGTTTGTTTTCTTATTGTTGAATTTAAAGCATCCTTTGCATCTATTAGAACTATTGGTCTTTTTATTTGAATTGTTATTATCTTAAGTGCTTGGGCAAGGGCTTTGTTGAAACCTCAGCATTTTAGGCTGCAAAACACACAAAAAATCTTACTTCTCTTTATTTGGAGGGAGGTGAAGAAATGATCTTCACCTGAAAAAAAAAAATGAAAAGATGTTCCCCTACATTACTTTGATCCAGAAAAAAACTCAGGCTGCTTCTTAAGTAGAGCTGTGACTTCATGGGCACGTCATGCTGTAAATACTTTCCCCACGAAATGAGACTGTGCCATGTGTTTCTCAATGATTGCCTTATTAAGGAGTGAGAAATCCCTGTTTGATACAGCATTGCCTTTCTTTGGCATCTTTGCTGGGAATCTCTGGTCTAATAAAGGCTCTGCTGTTATCAGCGGTGGTGACATTACACCTGTTAGCACGTCTCCTCAACTTCCAGAGAATTGTGGCCTGGATCATTCTGTAAATATAGCTGCTGGTGCTATTGAAGAAGTGTAGGTGAAGGAGGTATTATATTATCTGTTTCCATTCTCCTCCATTTCTCTATGCATCAGTAGATTTATATCATGGGATTCATTTTCATTTTATGTCTTTTTATTTACGCACCAATTCTTTCGCAAGTAATTTTAATTCTTCGTTTTATGAGAGCAAGGCTCTGTGTCTGTGTATTCCTCTGTAAAATAAAGGGAATGATTGTTTTTAATGAAGATTTGAAAGAAATATAATGGATTTAAGCTACAACAATTTCTCCCCATTTAGAGGAGATGAACACCTAGTTAGATGAAGAATGTCATTCCTTGGATAATTTGAATGCATCCTGTTTCCATGACAACTTGTACTTACCAGCTTCCCTGGTGAAAGTGTGTGAATTCTTTCTTTGATAAAAGACTTTCACCAAACACTGGGTCCCAGTTTTTTAATTCCAGTTTGGGGCTGTTTTTCTTTTAACATGGGATGCTTTTGAGGATTAGAAACCTAAAGACCATTTTAGAGATAAATTCACCTTCAGAATAAAAGGAGAAGACTCACAGGCCACATGCTAATAAGCATAGGAAATGAAGATTCTTTTACAGGTCATAATCATGTTCTAATATCTTCCAGTTAAATTAAATCAACAGAGATGATGCAACAACTTATTAAGATGCTATTTGATTTGACAAAGAATGATTCAGTTGTTCATTTCCATCTGGACATTGTAATCAGTAGGCTTGTTTCTTCACCGCTAATTTATATCTTGCCTTTATGGGTGGTTTGCGCCCTTTTACTGCTGAATTTCGACTCTTGCAAGGAGTACAGTTTTATTAATGATTTTCCCTCAGAATGAAAAATAGGAAATTTTATTTGCATCATTAACTGTGCTTTTGCAAAATATGACAAATATGGTACTGCATTTTATTGTGAAGATTATATTTAATGTAATATAAAATACTCTAGTCCAATAAGATAAGAAAACATGACCCTTGGGCATTTTAGGAATGGTAGGGAATTAACCTAAAATTAGGATAATTCAAAGTATACTTTGAGGCATCTGCTAGGTTTTTAAAGGAGAAAAGTGATTCTTAACTATCTCTAAGTTCTTTGTCAAAGACAGCAAATATTTGTGACATGAAATACTCAGTAAACGTCATCTGAGAGGTACTGTGTTAATTATAACCCCCATTAGAGCTCACAATTTATAATAGGCCTAGAATAGATCAATATGTATATATTTTTAGCCTCCGGGAATAAGATACTATCATACCACAGACACTAAGAAACTTTTAAAGAAATGCTGTGAATGCAACTTAATGTTATGTGGATACTATGTAACAAATGAACAGGAAAGAGTATTGACAGTATCTTTCAGTACTGGGAATATGAAATTCCTGCTGATGGTAAAGTAACTGAAGAAGTTTCAGTGGCCTGAACATTGTTTGAAAGCATCTTCATGATTCCTAGTGTAGCATTTTGCACAGTAGTTACAGTTCTAAAAATTTTATGCAATTGCAGTTTTTTTTAGAAAACAAATAATGTGGCTTCATTTCAAAAATTGCTTTATTTTCCTTTACTAATTGCTTATCAGTTGATAATGGCTTCTCAAATTTTAGCGTACTCAGCTCTTAAGAAGTAAATGACTTATAAAATGTCTCGATCTACACATTAATGAATGCTTTTTTAATCATAGAAGGATTCATTATTCAAGTATTTATTGAGTATCTACTACATGAACGGTACTCCATAATTTTTGGAGGACTACAAAGGTGAGCTGCCCACCTTCAAGGAGCTTACTCTAGTGCAGGTGGTCATTTGTAGCATGACTCATCACCTCCTAATATTTTGCCACGTAAGTTTATATTTTCTGTATCAGGATTTCTTATGTCACAATATGACTATTTCAGCTTACACATAAAGCTTTGGAAGGCACAATGCACTTCCTCAGAGAACTGGCTTGCAAAATAGTCCCTAATTGATCTCTGAGCCATAACTGAAAGCCCAAAACAAAATCTTATCCCTTAAGCAGCTTCTTAGTTGTAAAGAAGTGACTTGCTTGCTGCTGACTTATCCCTCTGTGCCTAAGCAGTCATCAGCTTGCAGTGGGGATTAGAGGCTTTCGGGATGGATGCTGAAAATCAAGTGGAACAGACAGTGCTTTACAGACCTGCTTCTAGCTGACCAGGCATTCATGCTTGCCCAGGACTAAGGGGTTTTTCCAGGACTCGGGACTTTCAGTGCTCAAATTGGGACAGTCCTCAGCAAACTGGGACAGTTGTTCATTCTACATTTCTCTAAATCCCCAAAGAGTGCAAAGGAGGACACTTTTGTTCAAAGAGCAGAGGAGATGTAGGGTTATCTCCTCCAGGAATTGTGATAAGGGAACAACCACCAACACCGTGTGACATTTTGTGCCTTATGTAGGGCCTTGCCAGATTGTTCCTGATCTGATTCTTCAGACAGCAGGGATTATTCCGCATGCTCATTTTTCCATTGAGAATAAAGGAGACGCAAAGAGGTTTACTGGTTTGTCCCAAATCACATGGCTGTTAAACATGGACTTTCAGCTCCCATTTTTGGACTTCATTCTGATCACATTGCCTCCATCCTGTCCATCTTTTCCTGTCTTTTCAAAATTGCTAAAGATGAAGTTGAGGCCTGCCAGCCTTCCCCATCAGTCCAGTTTCTGATGTGAGCCATCTCCGTATCTCTGATCGATTGGCTGGCCTGGGAACGGGAATAGCTACTCTCTGATAAGAAGGCAGGGACTGGCAGAGTGTATTTATTGCAGGGTTGCACATGGTGGATACGAACATTGGTAACAATCTAAATGCCCAATAGTGGGAGTTGGTTACATACAGCAAGCGTTCCGCCTCCAATCAGTGGAAGACTGTGCGGCCACAACAAAGCTCCTTCAATCAGACTTCTTAGACTGGCTACAAAACCAATATTTTTGAAATCACTGGGACCTGTTTTTAATCAGGTAAAAGCTTGGTTACTTTCCAATGTTCCTTTTGCCAGGGTAAGGGGGTTCCTGGGGAAATTAGTTTGGGTACTGCCTAGCTGTGGCTCCAGGACTCTTTGGATCTCCTGTCCCTTTCTGGAGTGTGTTTAGTGACTGATCTCCTGCAGTGGAACTTGCCTGGCCCTTGAAGGATGGCTGGAGAATTTGGGTGATGAGAAAAGGAAGGTTTTGGGCAAAGTGTGGAGACAGGAGTGCACGCAGTGTGTTTACCAGTGGGGTGCAGACCCATCGTTGATTCAGCAAAGCCAAATCTCTAATGTTGTGACAGATCCTGCACTGGGAACTGGGGCCACAGTGCTATAGGAGGAGGTCCCACGCCTGTCTTCCAGAGCTCATGTCATGGCAGAGCTGAAGACGCACTAACGGAATAGGGATGAATTTGTTGGGACTATATATATTTCCATATAAAGGTATATTCCCAAATGTATATGTATTTTCAAGTAAGTGTGTGTGTATATATGTATACACACACATACATATCTTAGCCAAATATATTTGGAAAATATCTTTGCAGATGCATTTGGAAAGGTAGGTTGAGGTGTGGAGGATTTCAAATGCTAGACTGGAGATTTCAGACCTCAGCCTGGTAAGTAGCTAAACATTTAGGGCTTTCAAGCATAAGGAGTAGTAGGACAAAAGTGCTTTTCAGGAAGACCAATATACCATTCATGCAAAGATAAGTTGTCCCAAGAGAAAGACTAGAAATGGGGAGACGAAGTTAGACCCTTCCTTTTGGTCAGTATCTGCTGTATATCTGGTTCATTAACGAAGCTTGGTGGTGTGCTGTCCATGCCACAGGCCCTGCCCTGGGCACTGGGACTGGAGACCATGGTGTGGGAGACGGGCAGGACATCCGTGCAGCTTGTGACATGTGCCTTGAAGGAAATAATCAGGGAGGGGAGAGGACCTGCGTTAGAGTGGAGGCCTAGGGTGGGAGGAGTCAGCCTTACTGAGCAGAGGGACTGGCCATTCAGGAGAAGGAACAGTTTATGCAGATGTCCCATGGCCACAGAGAAGCTTTGAGGCGGGGGGGGGGGGGGGGGGGGGGGGCAGGGGGGGGGGGGGGGGTTGTTTAGTCGGGATCTGGACGGCAGCAGCGTGCGGGAGGTGGGCCCGGGGTCTGGGTTGTGTTTTATGGGGGGGGCGGGGGGGGGGGGTGGGGGTGGGG